>JBBPTU010000278.1:0-30133 GCA_038094295.1 Tylopilus aff. beelii | reverse complement strand
GTCACAGACCCTGTTCTTGTGCTTCTAGAGACTCACGCCAACGACTTTTCTTGCGGAGATTCTGTTGGGGCAACGTCATCAGCAGGCTTATTTCCTAGTGCTACTTTCCCCTCCGATAGTTCATCCCTACTTCTGATTGTGAAACCGTACTTCCTTGCCTGGTCTACTACGAGACCACTGGAAGAAAACTCAGACAGGCATTGCAGAGCGTATATCAGAACTCACACGGCATATAGCGTCATTACAATGTATCCTGCCATCGGGACGAGATATGACCGACGAGTGTATGCCAGATCGGCCAATGCACCTTGCGCGGCCGGGAACCAAGCTCCACCTCCGACACCCTAACGCCGTTTTGTAAGCTGGCAGGTGAGCACATAAGTGGTCTCACCATGACGATCAAGCCTGATCCCTTCTTTGTGTGTCTGCCAAGGTTTTTGGTCCCGAGAGTGAAAATACACGGGTAACAGATAGACTCGAAGAAGAAGAGACCGAACAGACAACCGACACCGCCATACCCTGGCAGTTGCGAGACCAAGAGGCAGAACAAGGTGCACATGAAGCCATAGATTGCAAGCAAGAAAGCCGAGTCGACAAAGTTCAAGATGATGACGCTGATGAATCTGAAAACTAGTGTCATCCCCGAGGCGGTTGCCAAGAGAAAGAAACCTTACCGTCCGAATGTGAACGTGATTTGGCAGAACGAAAACAGCTGACTGGCTCGAGGTGGCTTGATACCAACTCCTTGGTCGATGAAAAAGTTTACTGCAAATGCGGCGACGCCGACTTGGGCTCCGCTGATGTTGCGTCAGATACAAAAAGCTATCAAATGACTCATCGAATACGTACACGTAGGCAGTCTGCGCAACAAAACCAAGAATACAGCGATACTGCTTCCAGAACGAACCTTGGCCATCCTGCAGTCCCGCTTCTTCCATCTCCTCGACAAGGGCGTCTTCAGTAATTTCTGGCAGAGTCGCAAAACTGGAGAGTATTTAGAGCCTAGAGTCGCGAAAGAAAATGATAACATACAAGAACAGTGTATTAAGAACGACGCCAAGACCTGCGACAGCAAGATAAACCCTGGACAATGGGGTCAGCTTTTCCAAACCATAGGGAGATGTTTTAAGAACATACCATTGCACTGTACCAAGAGTGGTTGCATTTACACCTGTAAAGAACCATCGTGCCGCGATGAGAGGCCCGGAAAAACTAGCCACTCCCTGAAAGCCTTGGCTGAAATTGAGACGAGCCGATGCATATTGCGGGGTTCCCAAAACTGAGATGTAGGAATTCGCTGCGACCTCGAGAGTAGACAGACCACAGCCTGAGACAGGAGGTTTGCGTAGTCCGCTTAGAAAGATGCCGATGTGGGTGCAATTCACTTACCGATGACAAACGTACTTCCAACGAACCCGCCATATTTCCTAAACCTGGCAGATGGCCAAAAGAATATGGCGCCCAGTGAGTACAACGTCAAGCCAAGATGAATGCCTTTCTATCCATAAGGTCAGTCACCAGACTTCATTTTTCTTGGGACAAGCTACCTTGTATCCCACTCGTTGCATCTAGCGAGGGTCAGCACCACCCAGACCTATCGCAAGTAAAACTCACAAAATAACCCGCGAAAGGTGCCCACACAAAGTATGCTCCCTGTTACATCGCTGAGCCGAATCCTGCGTCCGCACTGTCAAACTTTATCACTCACAAAATAAGCAAGCTGGAGTAGAGTACTCTGTAGCTTTGTTATGTGGAATACAGTTTGGAAGTGGGCATTAAGGACATCAAGGAGCTAGGGAAGACTGTCATCGATATCGAGCCTGCAAGATAGTGTAGCGCTCACACCATAAGCAAAGCCCCCTGTTACATTCGTTAAGTTCCTGGTTCTATGATGGATCAGAATTGGCGCAGCTCACAAGTAAAGAAGAGTGTCGTCACGAGCGCAAATGCGTAAACCCATTGTCGCTGGCTGAGTTGGGATCCTAAACGGTAATAATTATAGATGGGAAAGCGACCCTGAGTCGTGAAAAAAGAACACACCAGTTGTTCCCTGTGGAGGTGCCATTTCTTGAGCAAGCGTTCGAGCAGATCAGGAAGGGAGAACGAAGAACAAGCCCCGGCAAGAACGCCGTTTCGTTACTTATATCAATAGGCTAGAATTCCTGTTCCGACGACACGGCGGCTATTGCATACATGCGGGGTGGACACTTGCACCAACGAGTCGCATCTCTCGCCTAACACCCGTATATGGAGGTGAGGCGCTGTAGACACGGGTGCGAGTGGAAACCCTGAAACAGGAAAGTAAGGTACAATTGGGTGTGGTGCTTGCCTGAGCCGCCGGGGAGGTGATCATGCGGACAAGTCACAGCTTAGCATTCCCGGACTTTCTCCGTCGGTTTTCCCATTCGGTGAAGCCGTATCTATCTCTGTGCCATCCGGACAGAGGACCATGACATAGCTTGACATTATTCGTAAGGGAGTGCACTTCAGTTGCTCGTTGTCAATAGCACGTTGGAGCAGCCCATGGCCATTCTGTAGTTGGGCATGAACACAGAGTTGTGGTCGCTCCGTGCCAGCCGTCACTTGAAACGCTGAGCGATATCGATCTCGTTATGCGAAGTTCGGGATCGAAATAGAAGCCCGATGGAGTTTGGGGGTTCGTGATGACGATGCACGTGCGCATAATCATAACTGCCGCCGGTGTGGTCATGATCTTTGAACGAGCACTATGATGCCAACCGAGGTAGGTAACTCTAACCCCAGCTCCGTTGATATCCTCGATTCTCAGGACAGCCTACTGGATCCAGTATCTGCTGCGGAATCTGATAACGATCCCGACCCGTTGGATGAGATCTCTTGCGACGTTTCCGGGTTCGGTTTGATCGTCCGCGCTGATTTCTCTGACGAACCTTCCTGGATGGCATTCTGCGTTCGGTTCGTCTTCAAGGAACTTATGCGAGGAAGCGATGCAGGCGGGGACACGTCGAAAGAACCCGATGGTGACGATAGCGACAGTGATTCAGACGGAGACGACCCTAAATGGCCAACGATCGTCTACACCATACCCATTTGTTACATCTGTACTACTGACAGTAAGACTTATATCGACAGGCTAGAATTCTGGTTCCGACGATACGGTGGCTATAGCATAGCTACACATCAACACGGATTCCACACGATAACGGGAGTCGTTACTCCAAGCACACCGGACTTTATGAAACACGCGGTCCGTCACTACCCCGCTCTTCTCCCATTTTTTGAGCAGAACAATGGCTGACGTTCATCAAGCTGCAAGTGTGGATAACGAAAACCAGGCGACTCAAAGGAAGCTCTCGAGACCTAGTTCTTCCGATGTCGTAGAAAAAGGTGACGTCGAACGCGTTGAATCTCATAAGAAAGAGGGAGCCGTGGAACGCAAGCTTCACAAGAAACTTCGTGTCCTCTTTCTTATTGGCCTCGCTGCGTTGATTCTTGCTTGGTGGATTTCTTCCACAGTATTGAAGGCGACACGCGGCAGATGGTAAGTATGCCGTTCTCGGATGTTCTGTTCATGTCTTGAGGTCTTGCAGGGTTGTACAGACAGTCTTCGCTTGGTTCTTCCTAACGTAGGCAAAGGACTCTATCCCTGAACTGCAGAGCTTACCGAATTTCACTTTCAGCGTTATTGCGTTTCGGTTTATTCCCAACTCAGTGGTTACACGACCCGTGGCCGCTGTATGGATCCCTCTTATCCAGGAACCTTGGTATCGTCTACCTCGCTATTTGAGACTGGCTATTGGTTGGCTGTGCCTCCTCGGGATCATTTTTGGTTCCGCTTTTGGCCTCCCACTCGCTGCGGTGAGCAGGAACATTACACATAGTCTTTCCTCCACTAATCGATAGCACCCGCGATAGGGTGATGATTATGGTCACAGAGCAATCTCTGTATTGGGATTGTTTGTTTTCCAGTGTGGCTTCTATCTATCCTCCACCAACCGATCTGCCGTATGTTGGTAGGTATGATAGTTTTGACCTGTTCAGTCGATTAAAAGTGTGATCTTGAAGGCGTACCGTTATTGTCGGGTTGTTCATGCAGCAGGCTATTGCCCTCTTCGTGTTCAAGACAAAAGCTGGCTACTCATTGTTCCACTACATGATTGCGACTCTAGCTTATAGTTTCTTGACGCAAGCCTACGTTGGTGCCCAGTTTTTCTTTGACGCCCAAACTATTGCCAAAAATTGGGTCTTTGTCAATACTGTTAGTTGTCGGTCATGATACATTTCTCCATTACTAATGCATTTCAGTTTGCAGCCGTTATCTTCTTCATTGCCATAGTGCAGATGTTTTACTATGTAGGCCTTTTGTACCCTATCAACCCTGCTGCTTGCTGACGCTCGCTGAAGCTCGGAGTAATGCAATGGATCATCAAAGGATTGTGAGCGGAAGTGTTTGTACCTCCAAAACTACTCACCTAGCCAATCAAGCGCATGGTTCTTCTTCAAGCTACTGAATGTGTCTGGCGCCGAGGCTGTCGTCGCGTCTGCATCGCCGTGGGTGGGCCAAGGAGAGTCAGCCTGTTTGGTCAAGCCTTATGTCAATACCATGACACCCTCTGAGATTCATCTCGTCATGACATCTGGTGAGTGTCAGAAACTTGTCAGAAGTTGTTATTGAGGGAAAGCACTTAGGTTTTTCGACCATCTCCGGTGCGGTGCTCGGCGCATATATTTCATTCGGAGTTCCTGCCCAGAACCTTGTGACGTCTTCTGTCATGAGTATACCTGCATCCATAGCAATTAGTAAAATGCGCATCCCAGAGACAGACGAACCCGTGACCCGAGGACGTATCGTCATCGACCGCGGAGAAGAGAAAGCTCCGGTCAACGCACTTCATGCGTTTTCCAAGGGTGGCCTGTTCGGGCTAAATGTCGTCGGTCAAATTCTGTGGGATTTCTCCTACCAAACACGTTACACTTGCTAATCGATACACAGGACGAATGTGCTTATCATTCTGTCCCTCGTCTCAACTATCAACGGTATGTTGACTTGGGTTGGCCGTGGATTTGGAATCCATCACCTTACTCTGCAACTCATACTTGGATATGTTGGGTACCCTATCGCGTTCTTCCTTGGTGCGTGACTGGTGCAAGTACGTTTGTTACCACGTCTCTCAGGGATTTACAAACTAGGAGTGCCGTCTCCCGAGATCCTTCGGGTCTCTCAGCTGCTTGCCACGAAGTTGATTGAAAATGAGTTTGTGGCTTATCTTGGTTGGTTGCCGGTTAAATGAAGGAATCACATAATGATAGGCCTTTCCAGAGCTTCAGGCGATCCAGGCTAGCTCTAATCCACTCTCACCTCGCGCTTACACGATTGCTTCATACGCGCTGTGTGGATTCGCAAACCTGGGCTCGCTGGGTATTCAGATTGGTGTGCTTAACGCCCTCGCGCCTTCGCAGGTGAAAACAACTGCGAAGTATGCTACGTCAGCTATGTTTTGCGGATTTATCTCGTGAGCAATTCGCTTCTCTAAGCAAATTCATATCTTACGCTCGCCCCATTTAGGACTCTGCAGACTGCTGGCATCGTGTATGTATCATCGTCTCACGTGGTTCCCACAAAACTAACTGATCTGTAGGGGAATGCTGATTTAACGAACTGATATATGAGGGGCGGACATTTGCGCTAACGATCTGTATCATCTCGTTCTTCGCTTAACACCCGTACATAGAGGCGAGACGCTGAAACATAGGCGCAAGTAGAAACCATAGAATAAGAAAGTAGGGTACAGTTGGGTGCAGTCCTTGACCTTAGCCGCTGGCGATGTAATCATGCGGACAAGTCGCAGCAGCTCAGCATTCCGAACTTCCTCAGTCGGTTCCCCATTTGGTGGATCCATGGAGGTGTCCATCTCCATGCATCCGGAGCCGCGATATACTAGTCTAAGCTTGACATTATTCGTAAGGGAGTGCACTTCAGTTGCTTGTTGTCAATAGCACTTTGGAGCAGCCCATCATGATGGTCGTTCCGAGTCTGTAACTGGGTATGCTGCGATCGCTCCGTGTCAGTCGTCTCGTTCTTCGATCATCCACAGTCCTCTCGTACTTGAAACGCTGAGCAATATTGGTCTGCGAGTCGTTGTGCGAAGTTCACGATCGAAATAGAAGCCCGATCGTGGAGTTTGTGGGTTCGTGATGACGATGCATGTGCGTATAATCACAACTGCCGGTGTGGTGGTCGTGATCTTTGAACGAGCATGTCGTCACCCGGGTCTCTGGCTTCATTCATCATCGTGAGTGCAGAAGCGTCCGTCAAAGCAATCGGCACTCACAGCTCGGCTCACCGGTAGCAAAGCTACGTTGAGATCAAGCGACTCCACCCAACAGAAGGGCGCAGAAAATGGAAATTGAGAGTAGCGCAGCAGTTCTGGACTGCGGTAGGGCCAAGCGGTACACCCCCACTGGCACTACGCCAACCGGAGCAGGTAACTCTAACCCCAGCTATCTCCTCGAGCCACGTTGATATCCTCAATTCTCAGGACAGCCTGCTGGATCCAGCATCCGCTGCAGAATCTGACAACGATCCCGACCCATTGGATGAGATCTCTTGCGACGTTCCCGGGCTGGGTTTGATCGTCCGTACTGATTTCTCCGACGAACCTTCCTGGATGGCATTCTGCGCTCGTCTTCGAGAAGGCGAGAAGGAACTTATGCAAGGAAGCAATGCAGACGAGGATGGGTCGAAACAACCCGATGGTGAAGATAGCAATAGTGATTCGGACGGAGACGACCCCCAATGGCCAACGATCTTCTATACCATAAATCCTTCTTCTGCGCAAGAACGCGAGCTCCTGACAAACGTCTCGAACCTGACTGTTTTACGCATGTTCAACGAAGTCAATGTCCGCCCGTCCCCACCACTCCCTCAGGGAACGAAACGCATTGATCCTCCCAACAGACTCGTGGACTATCACGGCTGGCAAGAGATCTATGAGGGAAAGAATGTGTGGGTATACGACACCAAGTCAAATACCGATCAATGTGCGCGCGTTGTTAGCCAAAGCGGAGACATGTACGGTACAGCGGCGTAAGTCTATTGGTCTCTTCGATCCTCCAATGAAATTCACACAAGTATAAACAAAGAGGGGATAGTTGGCGAGGCCGAGTATCACACATTTCTGAACTTCAGGTCAATTTATTCTCTGGTGCTATTAAGGTCGATTTCGGAGGGCTCGACCGCTGGGACTATGACGAACGGAGGCGCAACATGATGGAAGCTGAGGGAAATTGACGTACGTTGGATTCAGGAGTCACCAGTATGACCTTTGCGCACTGCAGATACAGATATGAGATTGAGTGCATTGATCAGCTTCACGTTGCTAATGTAAGACGATACACAGGGTTGCCCGATCCTCTCCTCGCACAACTGTGACTCCCAGGGGCAATTTTAAGCGGAAACAGTCCAGATACGGACGAGGTTGTCAGTGAAGCCACCAAATAGTGTCTGACCGTCAGCAGACCATGCGATCGATACACATTCAGGTTCCCGCGATTTGGCACCAACGTCTACGAATTCAGGCTTGAGCTCGTCCACGATCGACCTAGGATGGAATAAGTTTTCCAGCAACACTGAAAGGAAGGTAAACTACATACTTGCTCTCGAGGTCGAAGATTTTAACACAACTGGCAGTTGCAGCACATAACCAATAGCGGTTGGGGGAGAAGACAAGCGCGTTGACAATGTCGCCAGCCTCAAGGGAGTAGAGGTGCTTGCCCTCGTTCAAGTCCCAAAGCATGGTGATACCGTCCTTGCCACCTGATGCTGCCAATGAACCATCAGGGGAGACGGAGATGGTATTAATGTAGCCCGTATGGCCGTAGTGGTTCGTCTTCAGCTTGAACTTGGAGAGCTCCCAGACCTATACCACGAATATAGACCCATGGTGCAGGACAAATAAGCTGATGACACTACCTTGACCACCTTATCCCAACCGCAAGACACGATAACAGCATTCATGACGTTGGGGCTAAACCGCACGCAAGATACCCTGCGAATGGAGTCGGCGAGATGCGAATTAGGTTGCTAGCGATCACGTACCACTCGGTGTGGCCATCATCTTTAATATCGTATTTACACTCTCCGAGGGTATTCCAGAGTTTGATAGTCCTGTCACGGGACCCGGAGACGATCTGTCTGTTATCGGCGCTGAAACTGACGGAAAGAACGTCCGAGGTATGGCCGACGAATCTACGCGTGGTCTGGCCAGTGTTGAGGTCCCAGAGACGAAGAGTGTGATCCCAGGATGCGGAAAGGGCGAACTGGCCATCGGAAGAGATGACGATGTCAGAGACGAAGTGGTTGTGTCCGTGGAGGGTACGTTTTGGATATCCGTAGGAGTCCTCGTCCCTGGTCAACTGCCAGACGATGATCGTCTTGTCTACGGAGCATCAAGACCGGTTTCTGGACATGCGAAGGAGATAAATACCGCGTGAGGCAGTCAGGATCATGTCTGGGTTCTCTGAGGAGGTCGCAATGGCGGTGACCCAGCCCTTGTGGCCGGTCAGCGAGCCGAGGAAACGCAGTGATTCCGCCATCGTCGTTCAAATCGCGTCTAGTCGACGTCGCGCGCACACATACACTCACCCGTGACGTGACAGCCACCGTGATGGAACTGCACAGTTTATCGGCTGTTCCCGACTGTTATTTTGGTTCGAGTCGGCTTCTCGTGACTTGTCCGTGGACTGCTTTCTCGTGAGTGTCTTTTCTGCTGTGTTCTCTTCGCATGATGTTATTCCATAATATTTGCTACTTCAGAGGGTTCGCCCAATGAGACATCTTCCACCAAGATCTCTGATTTATTCCTTTCTCATTCCGCTAAGCTGTCTTTGCTGACCACCCTGCGCCACAGCCGCTAGCACGGTTCGATCCGTGTCGTGTACTAATGTGCAATTCATACGCTTGTCACGGACTGGTAATCGTGTACGGCCTCAAGTCCCCTTGGGAACAGGGCACCGTTCAGACGGGTACCTGATCGATGATCCGTATGTCAATTAGTACCTATTTCAGGGGTATGAATTGCACTTGCGAATTGCAGTTTACCGAGTCGCAACCTTTCCCCTCTCCCCTCCGTTTTCTTCACACTAGACTACTGTCCATTCTTGGATAGGCATGGGATTGTCGAACAGACGAAAGACACCAGTCATAAGTAAGCTCGGGTTATTGTCTTGGCTGTCCCTTGCATTTACTTTGGGTGGAGTTGACACAGACCCGGGTGTGGATGATGTTCTTGCCATGTTCGGATTCTTGCGTCATTTCAAAACTTACAGATATCTAAAATCTAGTTATCCAGCTTGTTGGCGCTCGCCTCTCCCGAGCTCGAAATTCTTGCTATCATAGTATCTTTTGGTGTGTAATCCAACGAATCTGCTAGCGGGTCACAATCAACCAGGACGCACAGGCAACACCGATGTCGATGCCGCTTTGTGCGTCGTTCAGCTATCTCTTCATGATTTCCTCAAGATTGTGTTCTGCGAACAGCACCAATGTTTATAAGCTCTATCATGCCGTTGGTTCTCACATCACTGCACACCCCGAGGATAAAAACAGGTTCCCAAATTATGCCCCAATTGTCCCTCCGGTCCTTGCTCTCGGTCCTCATGGCCCACTTCAAGGTGGTCACCATTTCGCTCAGTACTTCCATGGAAAGTGAGGTGCTTGTCTGGGGAAAAAAATCGGTCATTCCTCATCGTCTCACAGAGATGGCCTAGGGAATATTACTGAACGCCACCCCGACCTCAATGTTTCTCTCTCTGATAAATATAATGACCTCAAAACTAGCTTCATTACCACGAGGAGGTCCGCAGTTGATGTCGTCTTGCATTTTCTTGAATCTCGGCCAGAGAGAAGCATTACATACATCGTTCTTGGACCCCCGACAAACCTTGCCATGCTTAATCGTGAACATCATGAAATCATAAGAACACGCATCGGCCGAGTTGTCATGATGGGCGGTGCCTTGGACGTTCCAGGAAACACAACACCTGTTGCAGAGTGTAAGGATCTGATACTTTTCGGCTATCAAGACGCCTTTCTGATATCTACAGTCAATTTTTTTGCTGACCCGTTTGCGGCAAAGGATTTACTTTGCCCTGTAGTGCCAGGAAGTGGTCTCCCACTGGAACGTGTCCTCTTGGCCACGCTGGATGTCACGACCCCTCACGAGCTCCCGTTTTCGTTCTACATCCGGCATATCGACCCTACATTCGACTCTACCCGACGACCTTCTGCCAGCTCATCCAAGGCACCTTTGACTCACTTTACAAGTTCATTCTTGGAGCGCACGCGAGAAATTATGATCTCGTTTGGGAAAGATGCATTAGAACTCCACGACGTAGTCGCTGTTTGGTGTGCCATTGAAAACCCTCCAGAAGTCGTCGCCAAGGAAAATGCCATACCGGGACTATCACCTGGCTGGGCCGCTGTCAAACGCAAGTTTGACATCGAAAGGTGTGGCATATTATCGAACAAATTGAATGGAAGTTGAACGTTGAATCGTGGAACCAGGGCAGGCGAAATCACACGTGGCATGCTGGTCGTAGATCGAAGGGAAGACCAAACGGCGTATGAACCCGGTGCCAATCGGTCCGAAGCCCAGAGTATTTCGGAGCAGTCTCATCAGCCTCACGGCTTACCTGAGTCTACCACTGTCCCCACTCAGGTTGAGCTGGAGAGCAATGGACTTCGTAAGGGTCCCGACGAATGTTTGGGCTACTTAACAGTGCATGATGGCAACCTTGGTAGATCAACGGATATCGCGTGTGTCGTTGGTACGCCAGGGAAGGAGATGCTCTTGCGATTGTTGACAGAACGTTTATGGGGATTTAAATGCGACAATTTGTGCAAGCTGTATGATTGAATATGTTTGTAGGTCTCAAATGCGAGTTGCCACGGTTTCCCCCTTGCTTGTAGCATTTGATTGTACTCGCCTCAGGCCACATTCATACACTATGATTTGCATTTCTGTCGTAAGCGCAACTCATATATGAAGACATAGAAGCCGACAAAACGTATTATATATGGTTGGCATGGAGAAGTATGAGTAGTGGGAACAAGGTGTTGCACACAGTAACGATGTCTCGCGAACTCGAGATGGGGAAGGTGAGCGAATTGCAAGGAGAAAGGGAGGCTACATATAACATACAACACACCCAACATACAAGGTTTAGGCTGGTATGCTACATGGTTAGGTTAAACATGAGCTTGTTGAACGCCTGCGGTCAACCTGATAAAACAATGGTGAGGGCGATAGGTAGAGCGGAGCCGAATAAGCTCAGAGATCTTGGATATCGTACGGATGTCGTACGAGCTCGTCATAGAGTTCTGCAGGTAGATCTCTTACAAGCGTGACCGCTATGCCAATAACTGGGACAGCCTCGAGTGGAGGGAAAGTTCGCAAAAGGCGCATGGGGCTGAGAAGGATGTCATGAACAATGAAATCATCAGGATTGGATGGAGATCAAACCTCGGGGAGCTCATGACTTCGTCTCGAATAAGTAGCAATTGTGCAATGACACACAGGACATTCAAGTGTACCCCAAAAGCGAGAAGAAAGTCCCATAACATCAGGACTTGGTCGAGGGGGGGCGTGCAGGCGCACAAGGTAAGGACAGCTGCAGGAAAATGGCGTTCATCGGCAATGATACAAAAGATGGACACAGAAAACGAACATGGGAAGGCATAAATTTCGGCAGAGAGGTTTTTCATTCGAAGATAATTAAAGAGCTCGGGGTCTACAATTTTCAGACATCGATCTAAAAGCTATGACATATGTTTGTTCAGTCAAGAGTATGGGGTATAACAATGACGATCGGACCTTGAGACCTCTGTGTACCCCCTCTAGCGTCGGCTGCACGTAAAGGGGGCATGATTCTTCGATGAATTTAGCGAAGCAGAAGAAAGCCTCAAGTTCTGAAGGTAGTGTGTATAAGAATGGGGCAGCAAGAACGTTCATTCCCTGAACGTATGTGAAACCAAGTTGCTGCGTCTCCTGGCGGTCTGAAATCCGACGACTGAGATGAGTTGAGCTAACGCGGATGACTTGCAACACACCGTGATTCCGCCACACGAAAGCATCCAGCAGCCGAACTAACATGTCTTCGCGGACTCGTTCCTTGAACCCACGATCAGTTGCTAGCGTCCTTCACAGGGTTTAGCAGGGTGTTACATTGTCGTGAATTATAACCCCTACCTAAAAGTGTCATTCCTAATTTTTTCCCGGACTTCACATGGTCCACGAGAAACATATTGGAGGAATGTCTCAGCCGAAATATCATCGACCCGTAGGAGAATCTTCCATATTCGAGGACGAAGAGTAGAGTCCTGTAAGAGGAACAATCATCGAACCTGCACTGGCTCGTCCGGTGCTGCATTACTACGAACAACTTTAGATGGAACGCCCTCCACAAGAATCATGCGTCTGAGTTTCTTCAGTCCTTCCTCTGCATCTCCGGACCTTCTTGATTTCGATGACTTGTGTTGATTTAGAACTTTATTGAATGAATGGGCTGCAGCTGCAGCTGCCTGGTCTGACGAGGACATGATGTAGAGTTTGAGTGAATGCTAAGCCGAGTTCCGGCGCGTCCTTCCTAGGCCCACACTGTCATCCGAATTGCCCATGAATTATTGTGACCAGCCAAGCACATAAACAACCTCAAGGATTTCGTCTACTTTCAATCTTGACCTGGTGAGGAGAGATTAACTGCAGCACTGAGCCAGAGGCACGCTTTTCCAGCATTCAAACTGGTTCCGAACTTGAAACTTGTCGGTCACGGTGCCACTGGTTCAACCGTTCCCTGGTCCATTGCATTGGCTCTCATGGACGTCCCATTTATCTCGTCTGGAGCAATGAGTCGGGCGCAGTACACCCTCGTGCGTAAAGTCGAGAACGCGGCGTCCCTCCCGGCTGCAGATCAGATTCTCCTAAACGAGCTAGATGACATTCGCCGCAATCTCCAACAACCACACCTCTCAATTGTGCGTAGAAGTCGCTGGATAGATTTCAACCGTCTTTGAAACCGGCTCTTTCGTAGAATCACTGCAAAGAATGTCTGATTTTGATTCTGCACTGCGCAATGTCTCTTACTACTTCTGCTCCTGGCGATTTGGAATTCGCCTTTCCGCATGCCGTGAATCTTGCAGAATTTGGCCAGTCTCCGATGGACAAGAAAATCGGTGTGTGCTAGTGTCCCATACTCAGCCGCTGGAGAATCAATCTGGTACATAGGTTATATCTTCTGCGTGGAACTGATGCCCCCAAATCACGAACTTCAGCTGATGCTGGTGAATACGCTGCGCAAGGTGAGTGTCCTTGTTTCTGGGTAGTTTATGGTTCATTTTTAATGATTTCGCAGGATCTAGAAAGCAGTTCTGTATCTCGAATATGCCTCGCACTTGACGTGCTTACACAAGTCCCCAACGAGGACGCCATCCCTGCCGTTGACACGCGTCTGCAGGCCCTTCTCCAGCACGAATCGTAAGAGCAGCGTAGGTTACACGTTATTAACGTCTAAAGCTTTAGTTCCAGCGTAGCTGTACGACGACGTTCACTAGCAGCGTATTGTGCCCTTTTCCGACGAGACTCCGAACGTATGGCCCATTTGGAGGATGTGATACAACGTCATTTGTGGTTCGAACCCTCTGGGATTAGATCAACATCCGCAATCGCGGGAAAGGTATGTAGATGACGTGTCTTTCCTTGCTTATTCTAACACCGTATTTCAAGATAAAGCACTCGGAATCTCTGGAAAAGTTTCTGAATTTGCAACTGCAATATCAATACCGCCAGTCCAACGAAGCTAGCGATATATTTAGTATCCTGCGGGCTCTTCGCGGGGGCGGGATGAAGTCAGTGTTCTAGCCAGGCTACTTTACTTCCTTAGTCTAACACACGTCAGACTTGAACCAGACAATGTTCCAGTGATACTCGATGTCATCCAGCACGCGTCGAAAGTTCCAGTGCGATGTAAGAATACTTTTATTGCAACCTCATATTGACTGAACACGGTGCAGCTGTACTTCGAGACGCTTTCATGCTTTTGTCATCCGTCAACCTGGATGTCCTTCGCGAGTCTCAGTTTTCATCCATGGCTGTCACCAGTATTCGCCATTTTCTGTCTTCGAGGGATCCTAACGATGTGTATTTATTTGTCTCCTGCTTGAGTTGCCTAGATCCCAGCGTCTGGGCTGGGACATATCCCAACACTACGGCCGTATTAGATGAATGGGAAGTCCAGGCCGTTATGAGATTTCTAGATTCTCCAGATGGGTTGATCAGAAAGACGGTAATTCATCTTCAAATTGGATTAACAATTGTGCTAACAGTTATCACTGACACCGTTGCCAGACGCTGAAGATTCTCCACTCTGTCGATCCGACTATCGTCGAAACATGGTATTCACAGGCTTTGCATAACCTATCACCGTCACGCTCGCTGTCCGAGAAAAATGAGATAATTTCACGTCTGCTTGAAATCGTTGATATGCAGGACAGGGATGACACGGACCAGTACGCAAAGCGTCTGAAAGATATCCTCTTAGCTGCCGAAGGGACGGCGCATGGCGCAATGGAGAATCTTCCGGTGCTCGATCTCAGCGTTGAGCACATCTTGAACGAAATCCGGGAAAGTGCGTTTCTAGTCGCCTTACGGCTCGAGTTTGCCTTACACTGATCTGAAGGAGAAACCTCCTTTAGGATGTCATGTGTGACCGCGCTGGCCGTACCCCTAACGGAGCATGAGGTGCGCGTGGGACCTACCATGATGGTTGTTGTCTCGGCCCTCGTAAGCGAGAATTGTGGTAAAATCTCAATATCGCCTTTGGAGTTGCTCCGCGGCATGGCTACAAGACTGCGTTCTTACGCTCGTGAGTCAACTGACTGGTACGAGACTTTGGCTGACAGCCCTTTTCCAAGCATCTATTCAGGACGCATGTCTACTCACGATGCTAAGATTATCTGTAGAATGTGATACAGTTCCAGAACAAGTTACCAGTGAAGTACGCCTGCTATCTCAGCATGCCGGTGCTTATCTCCGCAGAGTAAGTTTAGCATATACACATTTGAAACCTGCGCACTGACTTCGAATACTAGAGATGCGAGCAATTCTTGAAGTTGTCTACGCAGCGGCGTGTCCTTGCGGAAATAATCTCTAGGGCGCCGTCATCTTCTGTGAGCTGATGGATCAGTATCAGTGGCAGCAAGTTATTAATGCCAGAACAGCTTCCTGACTTCCTTTTCGCTTTGACAAATTATCAGTCAAAATTAAACGCTACGCCGCCCCAATCTCCCCGACGGGTACCCTCTTCACGCCAAGATCAGTTGGAATCCCCGCCAAGTCGAGGGATAGTATCTTTGAAGAAGTTGCGCTATGAGGCTTACGCGGCTCCTCAGCCTGTTCCTAGCCTCAGGCACCTCTCGAGCCCCCGGCGGTCGAGGGGCTCGATCTCAAGCCCAGAGGGTAGCACACGAAGCTTATCTCGTGCAAGTGATGCCCCTAATTCGTCGAATGAACTCGCCAAGACCATCACTCCAGGAGAGCTAACATTGGTAGCGGCGCAGAACCCCCTATATCCACTTGAGGTACGTATCATCTAGAGCGTTCCTTAATGAGTGGCTGAACAGAAATAGGATGGCAGAACCCTTGAGCCCGTGGCGCGGCCACCGAAGGAGGACCTGGTCCGTTGTGCTGCTTAGGAATGTTTGTCTAGGTTGACTCTGTATGACAGGTATCTCGAGTTGACCTTATCACGCTCGATTCCCCGTTCATCATGGAACCTGCAAAGGAAGAGTCCACAGATGCCGATTTCAAGGTTGCATGGGACTCTATGGAGAATTCAAATGGGCGAGGATGGTGTGAAGTCTCGCTGGATGCAATCGTGCGGTTGTTGCAATCGCTGCAATACCGGATGAGAGTGATTGCTACCGACCAACCCCCGTTTGAAGGTGAGCGTGGGTCCTATGGATTTTATCTCGCCTTGATAATGCCGCTGCAGGCGAGCTTAAGGTCCTCGTGCAAGCCCCTGAACCTAGCCAGGTTGCGGCTCTCCGACTGCGGGAGGGAGAAGACGAGAGTTGTCTATGGCGGTTACGCTGTGACGACCTGGAGCTGCGTACCTCGATCAAGAAATTGATTGAAGACATATGAAGTTGTAGTATTATAATCAGACGGTTTTCAGCGCGTTGTGGCCATGTCAATGTATAGTGGTCGGATCTAGTAGCCGAATCTGATAAGGAGAGCCGGTCACTGTGAGAACGAATCATAAGCCGGGCATTGTAAACCAGCCTCATAAGCCGAACAAACCGAAAATTTCGTCAAGGATCTTTGTTGATCTCTTCCAGTCGCATTTTTCTCTCCGTAACTTGTCCGCGGCTCTCCCAAGCAATCTATGAACTTATACTCGCAGCACCTCGAGTTCGTGTCTTCCTTGCTCCTCGACTCGGAGACTTACCATGTGTATCCCTTCAGCACACCGCACCTGATCCACCACGTTCTTCCACGCATTCCGCGTGTTGTCGGCCTTGTCGACACCGACCGCCCACCCTAAAACTCGTCTCCACCACTCTCTGATGGGATAGCCCCTACTATTTCTCACCACGGTACACAGCGATCACTGTTTTTTGGACGACAGACTCGTCCATCGTTGAAATGATCTACTCACTCAAGAACCAGTCCCGTTCCCCCCTTACTCCTCCGGGCTCGCCTCCTATGACCGAGAGAGCCAGGACGCTTACCAGAGTCCCGTTCCATCTCAGGCGCTCCTCACTGACACCGGTAACCTCGCCGACTCGCGCCCCTCTCGTCCACGATGGATCCTATCTGCAAGCGCTCGGTCTACGGCTGAACGAAGCGGTGTCCAAAGCCCTCGCGCAGCCAAGCGGCCCCTCCCAACCACGTGAGCTAGTTGGTGGTAGACGGCCAATTCCCCCAGGTCGTGGCCGCGCCGTAGGTGACATTGTTGCATTGTATGTCGTATTGGTTTGTCGTGCTCCAGTCTACTCAATCTATGCTTTTTCAGTGAATTGCAAGCGGCGCGTGACAACAGACACCTGTACCGGGCTATCTTGCGTGCCCTCCAGAAGCCTCTATCTGTTCTCTTAAGCAATTTGTCAGCTCTCCTTCTGCCATTGCTATCTTCTCCTGCGTTTCTCCAGTCATCGGTACCGACGATTCAGAATGCGACTCAACACCATGCATTGGCTATCGCAGACTTTGCAGGAGAACTACTTTCGAGCTTCGATGAATTGCGCCTAGGCGTCGACGCTGACGGTCGTGGGGACGGACTGCACTCTATTCGTACAGGACTTGTATCCCTCATTGGTCGCGTCACTACACCGTTAATTTCAGGAGTCAAGGAAGCACTAATCCCCCTCCTCAATGGATTAGAGATCTCCCCTCAGACGACTCCTCGCAAAGCTAAGGGACTTGTTCATCCTTCTATCTCTGCGCTTCAGTCTTCCATTCCTGCCTACGGCCAAGCACTCGCACGTTATGCAAGCATTTATCATTCAGATACACTGCTTGCATCATTTTTGATATCCATCGTATGGCGCGCGCTCGTCGCGTTATCGCACCGCCCAGTGGCACAGGGCTCTATGCTAGTGGTACTCTCCGAGAAAGGCCAGTTTCCATCGCTACCAAGAACACCCTCGGCTAGTTCTACCGCTGGATTGTTCAACTTCAAGCGTGGCTCTTCGCGGCCAACGTCACCCACGATTACGTCGACGGTTGTAGCCGATGCGAAGGCACTCTACGAGATTTTCACACACTTTCCCCGCCCAACTCACACGCAAGTCGCTCGAGAGGCGGTGGATGAGGCATTTGCCCATTTGGAAGCATTGGTGGCGTTGCTTGAGATTGCCGAAGATCCGTCTTTTTTGGTCAACAAGACGGTAGAGGAGATCGCGGATGAAATACGCGGCCTTACTGACGAGCTCCCGACATTGATCGCTCTACCAGTACTGTTGCGCATGCAGTATTTCGGAAGCGCCTTGGGTCCTCAAGCCAGTTCAATCGTCACGCTTTTGAACATTTCGGAAGACACTTATCGCAAAGATTGCCTAGCTGGCTTCGGGAGAGCGGAACAATGTGGTCCAGCTGTTGCGCAACAGATCTTGGACGCGATGTGTGTGCACCCCGTCGTAGATTCCTCGGATTGCCTTGTGGATTGGCTGGTCTCTCGCCTTTGTGAATGCGAACATTGACTTTGGACCGATGTTCATCACGTTCCACTTCACCATGGCATCACATGGTATTTATTCCATCGCCCTTAGATCCCGTTTATTCTATTTCATACCTGGGTCGTGGTGCTGAAGGTTACATTCGATTAGAAGGGAGGCGCAGTGTGTAATATGATATCTCCAGACACTATTTTTATATACGTTTTTATCTCCCCGCAATCGGATCTTATTCAAATCATCTCGATGCAAGTAGTTCTCGAGCTTGAGGCCCTGTGGAAATGTTCTACTCACGCCTTGATGAGATACTCGGATGTTGCGCGACAGCCGACCAACGCGCGCTGGCATCTGCAGAGGGTAGAGGTCCTGGTTCTCGATCTGTTGGGCGACGTAGTCGATCAGCGGCTGATAGATACACTAGACAGAGATGGTGTTCGCGCTCCTGGTCTCTTGCGGGACGTAGGCCATGCCCTGGAAGCCGGTATCCTTGTACAGCCAGCTCAAGCGGTCCTGCGTGCGCGGCGCGTCGGCATGGGCGAAAGAGACGAAGCTCTGGTTGTTATAGCGAGCTGATCGTGACAGGGCTGTTCGCTGATGGGGTCTGTCGTACTACTAGCGCGCGCAGACGGAGCCCCGCTCGCCGTCCCAGGCGCACAGACCGCGCTAGTCATCCGCGCCCGCTTCTTCTTGCAGCTCCGCCTGACCCGCCTCCGCTGCTGGCGTGCCCCTCTTGGGAAGCTTAAAAGAGGGAGTATGGACGCCATCGGTCGACGATCGAGCGTCACGAGGGCGTCCTTGCCACGAATCGAGTACGTCGCGTTCGCCCCATTTTTCGTGCAGGTCGTCAAAGAAAACCGATTTGGTCCGGGCCGACCGCATGAATCGCGTCGTACGCGCGCGCGCGAGCAGCGCAGCGCAGCACCGGATGGGTCGGTGGAGTGCCAGTCCGCGTGTTGTCGCCCTGGCGCGGCGTGGCGGTCGAGGATGGTGTGGATGCCTTGTCCGATGACGCAATCAAGGTGCCTTTTTAAGTGCGCGGGGGGTTCAACTCATCTAGAACAGGTGCCCCGAATCGACGTGCCCACCGAGAATTCACCGTGGATATGTCCATAAATGAATGCAGGCGGACGTAGTTTAGTCCGAGGCACTCGAATCCTCCTGCTGGGAGGAATTCTAGAAAGAAAAGTGACTAGTCAGAAAGAGGATAAGGGGGGATTCGCTAGCAGCGAGCGATCCACCTTGCCAAAGAAGAATGCGGACTTTACGGGTCCGACGATGTCTGAGAGGGCAGCGCGAATCTGAAATTCACGACCAGGAGAGCCGGATATAAAGTTCATCATGCTAGGCGAACGTCGGCGATGGTAAGACCGCTACCCGCTCGCGACAAGACGAAGGAACGTACTTTATCCACCCGCCGAGACCGGCTCCGCGGAGGATAACCTCGTTGTCATCCCCATTGACGATCCTGCTCCCTGAGACTTTTTAGATAGGGTGCCATGACTCAGGGTGCAGCCCAACTTGGGGACGGTTTGGACTATTTAGGGTAGGAGTCGGCAAACTCCCCAGGTGGAACCCCTCAGTATGACAATCATGGACCGCATGGCACGAGATAAGGGAACGGATATCTCAACCCGATATTTCTCCGTTCATCTTACCACGATTGTTCAGAGCATGCACCGAATCGCAGAGAATCACAGGGATGGGTGCTCACGAGTGAGGAGCCGGCGTCATCTTTTCACATCTTCCTCAAGTGTAATCTACAAACCGATTTTCCTGCGAGAAAACATTGAACAAAGTCTAAATAATGTGTCAGGGTGTTAACCGAGCAAAGTGTGTACAAGTCCACGTTTGACAAGTATAAGAACGGAATGAGGGTATCGTGGTATTCAGTGAGTCGTAATGCACAGTGGGGTGAAACATTCGCTTGAAATAGATACCATAAACGGTCCCTCGCCAAAAAGAATAACAATGTGTGGTAGATTGCGTTGAATGTCGTGAATATATCATGCAAGATGCTTCTCGAAGATGTCGTCGCGTGAATCTGGGGAGTTTTCACCGATCGAAGAATTTGCGTGCATCCCTCTTATTCGGTATCCTCGCTCGTGGATCCTCTTCGACCCCCGGAATTTCGCCGTGCTTGGCAAGATGGTGCCAATATAGTACGTCCCCCGCCTTGAGCTTACGAGGGCAAGGCTCGGGGGTTGTCACTCGTGCATCCGGCAGTGTCTGAGGGATGGGATTGTGCGAAAACGGACTGTGGAAAAAGGGACGTGGAGATCGCCCAGGCGAAGACGAAGGGATAGAAGCGAGGTCGGGCGAAGGGGGGGCAGAGGACGGAGCAGAGGATGGAGAATCCATTTGTGGAGAGAGGAGATAATCGGAACCAGGGGACGTTTGGAGCGGCTGGATCGTCTGTGACGGAACAATACTGCTGGGTCGCCGATGGGCCGATACATCTGGGGAGTGAAAAATGGGATATGCAGGCGCGAGCGGCGGAGGAGACGAAGGTGGGGGAGGTGTGGGATACTCCACGGGGAAGACGCCGGGTTCGTCGGGGATGTGATGTCGCTCCGAGGCAACGATTTCGGTCGAGTGAAAAACGAACCGGTGGCCGTTAGTCGCACGGTTTGTCGCGGAAATTGAGGACGTACACCTGGAACACTAATTAAACAGGGTCAAAGAGTAACCACAAGGTGAGAGAAGGCGATCTAATAATCTCACGGGAATGACAATCATATAGCCGACAGCGGTACCACACGTGTGGCAACAGAGAGTCTGGGTAAGGCACTCGCAGGTGCGCATGGCGGGGGCGATGGATGGACGACAAGCGGGAGGGCGGAGCGCATCTGGATTCGTGGAGTACGCGGAGCAGTTTACAGGGAGGGCGTCGGTAGAGAAAAGAGAGACGTTGGGTCGGAGTAACAATACAGCCTGGAAGATCGGGTCAGCGATAAGAGGGAGAGAAGAGCGGAGTGGCTTGCCTTCATGCCGCGATTGGTCAGAAAGGTGCCACAGGTTCGACAGTCGAGGATCCAGACTTTGTGAACGAGCTGGGGTTGCGGGGGAGGATGGAGATGAGACTGCCAGTTTGCGGATGGATGGGGGAGTGCAAAGTGGGTGAACACGGCCGATGACGGGGGAAGGGGAAAATGGGGTGGCGAGTAGGCGGTGGGATCGAGGTCGGGGTTGTGCCTGACGGGGCGGGGATATGGATTCTGGAGGGTGCGGAGGGGGGGCAGGTCGGGAGAGTCGGAGAAGGTGAGGGCGGGCATGGCGAAAGGAGTGGACAGTCTCGCCTGAGAGCGAGTCTTATAAACGCATCCGACAAGGAAGAAGTCGATCCCTCAATTATGTAAACACCGGACATCCCCGCTTCACCATGGCCCACGACAACATCGCACTCCTCACCGCCTCCCGTTCTGCCATCGCTGCGAAAAGACGCGCAAAACATGCGCAGATAAGGGAGATCGTCTTTGACGAGGAGGCGCGGAGGTACGTGGCACTCTCGCGACAGGGAACGCGACCGACCCGTTGCAGATCGTTCCTGACGGGGTTTCACAAACGCAAGGTCGCGCGACGCGAGGAGGCCAAGAAAAAGGCACAGCTGAGAGAGAAGCAGGAACGACTGGAGCTGCGGCGGGAGGTGTGGCCCCTCGTTCCACTCGCTCGGTCCTCTCATCCCCACTAGCATCGTCGTGCTCTCGCGGAACGGGCCGCACGGAATGCCGCCGAAGTCGAGCGGGCGTGCGGAGCCTTTGCAGGTGCGGGAATGCGATATCGCCTGTGCCGTCCTGATCCGTCTGCAAACAGGTAGCGACGGAGACGAGTGGGGCGGAATACACGGCGAACCCGAGGAAGTGGAAGAAGAGTACGAGGGCGAGGAACAGCTGGCGACGGTGACGGTCGTGCAAGACCTCGACCTCGACGCGCTGCTGCACGGACCACCGCCAGCACGCGGACCACCGCCCGAGCACAAACAGGAGGCAAAGCGGGCGACACGCAAGAGGACGGACAGGGTCAAGTACGAGACCAAGGCTGCCCGTCGGGCCGAGCGACGAAAGCAGCTTACGCGACGGACGGAGCGGGCCCGGCGGTAGTAGTAGTTACTCGGCGTCGGTCGGACATCCGGCCGGCATGTGTCGGAGTTTAGCTAGTAGTTGCACATGAACTCGCTCTACACGCTCGGGACACGGCAGACCAACTCGCTCACCGCCGACCTGGAACGCCTCAGAAATGGCGACAACTCGGCATCCCTCCTAGGTCCGTGTGCGCCTCCGTTCTCCGCCCTCCGCTCACCGCGCTCCGCCGCCAGGACAGATCTCCGCCTCCTTGGCCGCCATGCAGCGGACCATCGAAGACTATGACGCCATGACGAAGAGAGAGATCATCAAGGCAAAGCAGGAAAAGGGACAGATGTGTGTGCTCGTCCGCCACCCGTGTTCTCGGCTCACCACCCTGCAGGCGCGTGCAAAAGTTTCGCAGCGACTATGCAGACCTGAAGAGCCAGTTCGAGCACATAAAGCACGAGGTGCGCCGTTCCATCCGTCCCGCCGTCACTCGCCACAGCTCTTCCGACAGAAAACGGCCTCCCAGCGCAATGAGCTCCTTCAAGGCGCACCCTCGGGCATTCACTCACCCTCTGCATCAGACGCACGGAGGCGCTTTGCACCAACTTCCATGCCCTCCCAAGTCTCCGAGTCCCCTTTCCGGACGCCATCGTCACTCCCAAACTCTGTCCTGCGCGAACATCACGCGCTTCACGAACACTCCTTCATTCAGAGCACGGAGGCTCGACTCGACGACTTTATTGCCCAGGGTCGCGAAGTCCTAGACAACCTTGTCGACCAGCGCAACGTGCTGAAGGGCACCCAGAGACGCCTGCTCGACGCCGCAAACACGCTGGGTCTCAGTCGCGACGTAATTGGCTGGATCGAACGCCGGAGGTGAGTTCCCGGAGTCCCTGATGTGTCTCCCTGACATGCTTCCGCAGCACGCAAGACATGTACATCTTTCTCGTTGGGGCTGTCTTTACGTTTCTCTGTTTCTTTTTGATTTGGAGGTATCTAGGCTAGTCCGGACTGTTCTTCCTGTACTTTGCTTGCTGGCAACGGAGTAGCTATGACCTGGCCCGGAACGCTCGGCCTGATTGGCGAGACTACCAAAAGAGGCTGTTCGGCTTGTCCTCCTGACTTCACCGACCCGCAAGTCCAATTTCCACAGTCAGCACGATGCCCCCAGCCGGGCCTTCCAGCGCCGTATACGACTATACAGAAGGTGCATCCGCCATCGACATCAACGATGCGGTCGCACAACGCTCCAGGGCACGCCGAGATTCTCAATATGGCGACCCAAACGACGCCGCCGGTGCGATGTTCGATGGTCCCGGCCACCAAGCAGTTCCGTCCAGCGTCTCTAGGATGTCATATACCGAACGCGGTCCGGCAATTAGACGAAGCTCGGAATGGTCCAGAACTAGGAGGAGGAGCGAGGACAGCGTGACCGCGGGTTCTCTTTCCGGAAGGATGCAGGGAAAACGGAGAATGAGCACTGAGAGTCGGATTTCACAGGCATCTGCACCGAGTGGAGCCGAAAGTGGTGGAGAAGAGGATGCGTTGTTTTCTGGACGCACGGGAAGGCGTTCGCGTTCGCCCTCTCCGGCGATGAACAGGTCGACCGTGTTCGAAAACATTGCTCAGCTATTCGGCCGGGCCGGAACGGAAGCCCAGACGCGTCGTGCATCTCTTTCTCGTTCCATCTCTCCCTCCAGACGCTCGAGACGCAGTAGACTCTCGGATGCAGGGTCTGAACATGAACTCAGGTCTGAAGACTTCGGCGAGGAGCGCTGGGGCTATTCCTCGGCCGAAGAAGACGATAGTACCGAGTCTCACCACTCACGAATATCCAGTCCTGTCGCCAGCATAGACTTTGGCTCCGAACCTCCATCCCCTAGTGGCTCTCCGTCGCACCTACCACTGTTCTCCTCGGATCCAATCTTCGGAGACGAAGTTCGCATTGAAATAGATGCTCCTCTAGACACTCTCGATCCACCTCCGCCAGGTCCACCTAGCAGACAGACCATACATGTCGCAGACGAGGACATCACCCTGCGGTTCGTCGGCTACGAAGTCGTACCTTGGCGTCAACGGCTCTGGTGGGCACTAAGTGTATTAACGTTTGGCATGCTCGCGCTCCTCGGTCACTGGCTCCCTCGCATGTGGCTTCGCTGGGTGGTTCGTGAAAAGGCTTTCAAGGATCTCAAGCATGGTTTCGTGGTCATCGAGGTATATATCCATTATGCATCAAAGTACTTGTGTGTCACCGTCTTCAGTCTCCACATAGGGATATAACACTGTTTCCGGTCAAACGCATCGAATACTTCTACGAGCGGTCGACTGTTTTCCCTACTACATCACCAGAATCGAATGGGGTTGTACGGTCTTGGAAAGACTCCTTGTCTTCGAGATCAAAGACAAATGGGGATGGCAGCAGCAACAAGGATGAAATGTTGGAAGAACTTCACATAGTCGACTATCGTTATTCCCGGTTTGCTCTGGACACTCGAACTGGGTTGTTCACGATGGTTAGGTTAGTTGGCAACTCAATACACCGCACACGTTCCTTATATTACTTCAGGGATTGGCGAGACTCGACTTGGACAGGAATACAAGCCGTGCAGAATGGGCTGCTGGAGGATACCAGAAAGCAGCGTTTGACTCTGTTCGGCCCCAATCTGCTTGACATCGCTGGAAAGTCGACTTTGGCATTGCTCATAGACGAGGTATGAGTAATCCGGCAGTACCGTGCGGTAAACTAATGTCAGAGCAGATTATCCATCCGTTTTATGTCTTCCAAATTGCAAGCATAATCCTATGGTCCATCGATGATTATATCTATTATGCTTTCTGCATCGCACTCATATCTACACTGAGTATATCCACAACCCTTGTGGATACCAAAAAGGTGATTTTGAACCCCCCAAACGCGGCACGGTTGCTAAATAGCTGATAGACTATCAAACGGATGCGTGAGATGTCGCGCTTCTCATGCGAAGTTGTAGTCTACGCAGACGGAAAGTGTAAGCTTTTCATCTCCTCTCTGGCCTCCCATAACGTGGATTTTGCCTAGGGACTACGGTCGACTCATCGCAGCTTGTACCCGGAGACATTGTAAATCTCTCTGAACTGCGCGCGTCTGCTTTCCCTGCGGATATGCTCCTTTTGTCTGGCGACGCCATTGTGAACGAGAGCATGCTCACCGGCGAGAGTGTGCCGGTCTCGAAGAATTCAGCCAAAGATGAGGACGTGGCGAGGTGGCGAGATTCCAAGGATATCCAGGGCAACCTTTCCAAGAGTTTCATTTATGCTGGCACTCGAGTGGTTCGCCTCCGTGGTGCGCTCGCTTTCGACGGGAGCGTCGGAAGGCCTGCCCTTGGACTTGTCGTTCGGACCGGTAATTTCATGCCCCATCGCCAACTCAGACATGCTGACACTGCCGAACAGGGTTCAACACAACCAAAGGTGCACTTATCCGGTCCATGTTGTTTCCAAAGCCAATCGGCTTCAAGTTCTATCGAGATTCGATTCGGTTCATCATCGTCCTCGCTTGCGTCGCCAGCGTGGGCTTCATCGCAAGTGCCATCCAGTTTGTCAGGCTCAAGGTAAATCATCTCGGATCGACTTCCCTTCTCTTGTTCTGATTCGAGTCTTACAGGTTAGATGGAATACGATCATTTTCCGCGCTCTGGACCTTATTACGGTCGTCGTTCCTCCAGCCCTCCCAGCCACTCTGTCGATCGGTACCAGCTTTGCGATCGGTCGACTTCGTAAGCTGGGAATCTTTTGTATCTCTCCCGCCCGGGTCAATGTAGGTGGGAAGATCAACGTTTGTTGTTTCGACAAGACTGGCACACTAACCGAAGATGGGCTTGACGTCCTCGGCGTACGAATGCTCGATCGCTTGGAGCATCGATTTGGCGAGCTCTTTGACGACGTGCATGACCTTCCCGCCGCACGAGACCGTGCTAGCTTCCTACATGCGCTTGCGACCTGTCACTCGCTCAAGGTGGTCGAGGGGATCGTCATCGGGGATCCTCTGGACGTAAAGATGTTCGAATTTACCAAGTGGACGCTCGAGGAGGGTGTCATTTCTGGAACTGGAATCATCAAAGAGCGAGGTGGTACGGAAAGACCGACTGCGCTGGTGCAGACGGTTGCGCGGCCGCCAGGAAGTGCGCACTTTCGACTCGAAGACGCCCTCAGAACCAACGAGAGGGTGCGTTTTTTCTGGCTCGTCCTTGCTACCGTTTTGACTGTCACTCGTTTCTAGCACGCACACTTCCTCGAATTGGGTGTCATCAGGACGTTCGAATTCGTATCGACCTTGAGACGGATGAGCGTCGTGGTGAAAAGACTCAAGAGCAACAGCATGGAGATCTACGTTAAGGGAGCACCTGAAGTTATGGTCAATATCTGCGAGAAGGACTCGTGTTCGTCCGATTCTTTGATTATTAAATGCTGTTTCTAACGTCTGAAAACGTTAGTTCCGCACGACTACGATGATATCTTGTCCTACTACACCCGGCGAGGATACCGCGTCATTGCCATCGCGGGAAAGAGCATAGAGGGCTTGTCGTGGCTCAAAGCTCAGAAGATGAAGCGGTTGGTCGTCGTCTCCTATGATACCATGGTCCTCCCTCATAAGGACCTTTAGTGAACAAGCCGAGTCCAACTTGCGTTTCCTCGGATTAATCATTTTCGAAAACAAACTAAAACCGGGAACCACGGCCGTCATCCAGACACTTAGAACTGCGCATTTGGCGTGTCGCATGATCACCGGCGATAATTCTCTCACCGCCGTCAGCGTGGCAAGAGAGTGTGGCCTGATCAATCCAGCCGCTCACGTCTTTACACCGGTATTCATTCACGGTATGCCAGAAATCCGAGCTAGTTCCTTATTTGACATGTTGCGCAGGAAATGTCACGACTCCACTCTCGAAATTGGAATGGACTTGCATGGACGATCCTCCATGGAAGCTGGATGATTACAGTCTTCGACCACTCGCACCGCAAAGCCGTAGCGTGACGGAAGACGACATCGGAAACCAAGACTATACGCTTGTCGTGACAGGAGACGTTTTCAGGTGGATGATCAGCTATGCTCCCCTTGAGACTCTCGAACGGGTATATTGATTCGTTTCGCCTCTACTTCTCTTCCTCATGGACTGTTGGTAGATGCTCGTGAAGACGCAGGTCTTTGCGCGGATGTCGCCGGACGAGAAGAATGAAGTGGTGGAACGTCTGCAAGCTCTCGGTTACACCGTACTGATGTGTGGTGATGGTGCGAACGACTGCGCTGCGCTCAAGGCTGCGGACGTCGGAATTTCGCTATCTGAAGCCGAGGCATCCGTTGCGGCACCTTTCACGAGTAATACCCCGGATATCAGCTGTGTCATAGAAGTAATCAAGGAGGGCAGGGCTGCCTTGGCTACCAGTTTCTCATGTTTCAAGTATATGTGAGTCATGCCCTGGAAGGTCCTAGGATGTGTCTAACCACACCGTAGGGCGTTATATTCCCTCATCCAGTTCACTAGCATAACATTGCTATACTCGTTCGCGTCGTCACTCGGAGACTTTCAGGTCAGTGATACTTCCGTTGGAGCGCATGAATGATGAACCAGAAATAGTTTCTCTACATTGATCTGTTCGTCATCATCCCTGTTGCGGTTTCCAGTGAGTCTTTGCTGTGCAAGGTTCTATTCTTATGCTGAGTTGCTATTTCAGTGGGCCGAACGCTTCCTTTCCCGAGAATCCATCCCAAGCGACCGACGGCTAGTCTTGTGTCCAAGAAAGTCCTGGCTAGTTTGTTTGGACAGGTCCTCATGACGAGCGGGGTGCAACTGTTTGCATTTTTATGGGTCCGCCATCAGCCATGGTGAGTTGGGATGCTGATGAGACCTGGTATCGCGCCAACGACTGATAGGTATACGCTGCCACCCTCGATGAAGAATCCCAATAAAGTTGGGGATGTACATCTGAAGTCTATCAATTATGAAAACACCGTGTTGTTCCTGGTGTCTTGCTTCCAGTACGTGTTGGTGGCCGCGGTGTTCAGCATCGGACCTCCTTACCGCAAATCAATGTGGACGAATGGTGAGCAACTCGATTCATCATGATCAAGCACCTTTGAACGAAACATCTGGTCAGGCTGGCTGATGACATCCATCATCACCTTGTCGCTGTTCAATCTGTTCATCTTGCTCCGCCCTCCGAAGGCACTAGAGCTGATCCTCGGCTTGAAACCGATTCCTTTCTCGGCGCGGATGTGGCTCGCCGTGTTCGTGTTGGTTAATGTCGTGGCTTCACTCGCCTTTGAGGAGTGGGCGACACGGCTGATCGCGAAGCTGATCGGTGCCTTGATGAAATTGTTCCGAGAGAAGAAACGGTATCGGGAAGGGAAGGCGTACAAGATGGTTGAGGGTGGGATGAGGTGATATATATGGGTATCTACTCTCTAGATGTGACCAATGCTATGTGCCGAACAAGGTTACTATCAGATGCTTGATTAGGGGCTGTTGCAGGCCGTCGCTATGCCGATGTGGATATATTCACGTTGCCTCTTCTTTTTCATTGTCGAGCCGGCTCTCCGTTTTTCTCGCTAGCACAATGTACTCTCGCTTCGTTGCTGTCATCTGTCTCTTCTTCTTCAGTCTCGCGTCTGCGTCCCCTTCCCCCGATATCGCTCTCCGTCAAGTCGCCTCCGTTACTGTACCTACTTCCCTCGCTTCGCCTACATCCATTACAACCACCAATGCCATACAAACGTGAGCGCACTGCACCCTATAGCCCAGCCAACACCTCACCTTTTGCAGCGCCAACGGGACCATGACCGAGACCTGCGTTCTCACTTTTACTCCGGTCGGTCAACAAATCCAAGAGGTCCGGAATTGCACCCTCACCGCAGGGGAACCCCAAGTACTCACCACGCTCGTCGCCGTACGTGCTCCCCCATGCGTCCGATCGTCTCCTCACACGTCCTCTAGGCGTCGACCGCATCCCCAGCCGCTGCGGCCTTTGTCTTGCCGGGCACAACTCTACAGGTACTCCCCGTCGGCCTGGGCGTGTACGGGGGCATCACCGCGATCGCCGTGTTCGCGGTCGCGTTCGTGACGTGGGAGCGCGTCCAGTATCGCAAGGTCAGTCGTGCGCTTTCGTCGACCACGGTCCGCCGCTCATTCGATCGCGCAGGCGTTCCGTCAGCAACGGATGGTGGAGAGCAGTGCGTTTGGGTATGGCGTCAAGGGATGAGCTCTGTTCCGTCTTTCGTGGGCTCGAGACGCGGGCAGTGGGGTCGGTGTTCGTTCGTTCGTGGTTCGTCGTGCTCTCGTGAACTCGGCACGCGCTGGGACGCGTGTGTGAGTCTAGATGTATTTTTTGTACGTGAAAGTGTACGTATATTAGCTGGGACATAATGGCGCTGTGCGCAGCAATCTGTGATGTGGTCGAACAAAACGCCATGTCTCACTTTTAGGGGCCCGCCTACTAGCCGTGGCATGACTAATCTGCCGTTTTCCCCCTATTATGATACAACCGTGACTATCATGTCCGAGTCCATTCTAGCATCGCTAATCCGCATCCAACGAGTATGAAGACACGTGCTCAAGGATATTGTACTTGTTGTGTAAGGTGACGAACGAACACTATATACTCTGGGCTCATGTCTTCGTATTTGTCGGATGCAGATTGATGTGGAGCCACCCATTTTAAGGTCGTGGCACAGTACTTGCTTGGCTTCTACGCTCAGGCTCTGTAGACTTACTATGTCCGGCGTCACAGCAAATTCTCGTGCAGGCCTAGTCGTGGTAGACAGCCTCACTATCACCTTCCTCGTGGACAATTGCATCGAATGGTGAGATAATATTCATCTAGT
>JBBPTU010000277.1:0-30255 GCA_038094295.1 Tylopilus aff. beelii | reverse complement strand
GCCGACACGGTGATCTTTATCTATGTTGCAATGGCGCTTGCCACGGTGGATATCTCAAGATACGTCGAAAATGGCGTGGAATACGTGCCCAGGTATGAATTTGAGGAGGGCCTTTTACGGTGAGTTTTCGCAACTTCTCTGGACTATGGTTGCTGACATGCCACCCCGTAGCCGTATCAAACCGTTCAAGTGTAAGATCGTACCGCGATCGAAGGAGGCAGAGGACCTTCTGTATGTTTGATTGATATCCGGGGTTATCCTGGTTATTATACTGTCAAACTGTCGTGCTGGTGTCCAGTCTATCGTTCTACACGCAATGTGATAAACTTGCATTCTGAAAGTGGGATCACCTTGTCAGAGGGTCCAGGATGATCGATGACGAGTCAGCGAAATGCGTCGATATTTGGCCTAATAGAGGATTGTCACGGTTCAGAAAGGCCAGGATTCCTACACCCTTTCTTGTCTCGTTCCCTTCCGATTCAGCAGATTGTACCCGACTAATAACCACTAGCACCAACTGACGCCACTACTTGAGGTACTACTGTCTCTGATTTCATCAACATCATTCGCACCGAATAGTGTACTAACAACGTTTCAGCAGAATAAACGACGAAGAGTGGCCGAATACACTAGGGCTTAGCTGTACTTATACTGGCAGTTTACCTCAGCGAGGTGGCGAGTACTCGGAGCACTTTCAATAGGACCACCTTGAAGTTTGTTTGTGTGCAGGTCAAATACTCGCCGCTCCACCGCGTTGACGTCAAGCCGTCTCTGAGCGAGAACTTGAAGCTTTTGAACGGAATTCGTTTATGTCGAATCATCTGGGGCCCTCAAGATAGAAGAGATCGTATTAGTTTAGTTTAGGTCGGCAAAAGCCGTATCGTACTAGGCACGGGTGTGAATTCTATTTAGAGGTTAGAAGAACATCGTACTAACTGGTGTTAACGCAACTATCTCAAGGAACCATACGTATCACATTCCAGGTTGTCAGCGGACAATGACTTGTATTGACCACTATGAACAGATGGCCGTTCATGATCATGAATAAACCGAATTGCGTGCAAATTGGTCCATATCTTATTTCGATCACGGACAGCAGTTGCTGCATGCCTCAATCATGAATCGAGGATTAGCTTACGCTGGCTTGATTACCCCCTGACAAACGCTTGTGTGCTAATCACGGTTATTATTCGTAGGCGGCGGTATAGTGCTCTCAAGTTCAGGCTAGGTAAGTGCAATACTGTCAGCTGGGCGAGTCCGGTCTCGGTCTAAATTATGAGTCAAAGGTCTTACCGTGCCGATCGTAGCGGGAGCCGTGAGCTGTGGTCACCGAAATGGAACGTGCGTGTGCTCTTCTTTCTCCCCTTGAGATCATAAGAGCCGCACGGGACCCCGGCATCAGCCTGATAAGATTGACTCTACTCCGTGGTAAATCAGTATCAAATCCCACGGAACAAAATCGTAATAGCATCGAAATGCTATAATCTTGTTACTGATGATCCAGGCGCCCAGACCAACATCTGTCCCGAGCTCAGGCAGCTCCCTCAATACATCAACAAAAATGGTCTCTCCCGTGCGGCCATCTTCAATGCTGTCGACGTCTCGGTTGCCTCTCGCGGCAGGTACTAACAGGCTCACCCGCCATTTCGGCACTGAATCTATCCTAGCGGTCGCTGCCAAAGGCGCTGTGCACCAAAGGCGGTACTCGAAGCGATAAGGCCATTATCAGCCGCATGTACTAGAACTGGCCAGCAAGAAGGATATTAGAACGGTGCAAGTCGCACTCGCGCAGTTGGATCAAAAGATCACCAGTCCAATTGTGAGCACCAACTCGGTCAAGCACCTCAAGGAGAGCTTCGTGACTGACACTACACTGACACAAGAGGAGGTCTATCTTGAAGAACGGTAAGCATGCCTCATATTTTCCCTTGTGCCATCCTTTTATTGATTCTTGTCCACAAACACCTTCCAAAGCCTGTTTGCGGTCACTGGCAAGGGGCGTATAGTATGGGCGTATCCGTATACCTGCGTATTCGTAGTAGTGACCACATGTTCCCAGCCAAAGTTGCCTTTCAGAATCACGCAAAGGACCATCCTAGGATACAGATGCGAAGGTGACCAAGTCACAGTCATGGCACTGGAACGTAACAACGTGGCCTCAAAGAAAGAAATGTTGTCCTAACTGCATACCACGGCGTCATTCAATCACGCTCTTCCGTGAACAGGAGGGTACCGGCGTATGTACTTGACGGAATCATCGCCCTGCGTCGTTTCCTGCCGATCCCCGTCGAGTCACCACATGTTCCGAGTCCGCGAGACGGCTCGCAAGATGGTGGTCACGCGGACAATACGCCCTGTCGTCTTCTGGATCCTGCAATGTACCCAAATGACCTGGTCTCGGCCGACAATATACTCGAAGCAACACGTCTGCAAGTGATGCCCGGCTAGCCAACCGTGCGGGTTCAACTTGATATTGCCTCACTATTAGATTCATCTAGCAATAGCTAATTGGCTTGGCCGCCTACCAGTGTGGCAGTTTCAAGTTGAACTGCCACCGAGGATCCACAGCATGAGAACATGTACAGGGCAGAATATTTGCTACAGGAAGGCAACGACGTACTAACATGCCGCGGTAATCCCAGACAATCCAAGCCTTTGGCCGGCATCCCTGCACCCAACTGTGACAAGTTAACCAAGCGCAGCTACCTGAGATCATACCACCGTAATCAAAAGGTGAAACCGAGGACCAATACAGAGGGCACTAACTCAGAGATCTTGCAACTTAAGGAGAGAACTTCCAAAACTATTCTCAATCAAACTCGGTCGAACCTTGGGAGACAAATGAAATTCCGTGTATGATCATCCTCCGCAAACATGATTTGGTATCAAAGGCATGCCATGCCGGTCTACTACTCGGGAAATATATCATAAAGGGGTATTGACGGATGGCAACCTAAGCAGCGTTGACGCTGATAGGGGTGCATTGCACGTTGACAGTACCAGCCTAATTAAGACAGGTGATCAATATAAACTGTCGAATGAGGGGTCAAGGCGTCGAGTAGACCCACCTGGTTGCTGTCAGTGCAGCATGCAGTCTGAGTGTCACATTTCTCAGAACCAGTTGCACCGATGACGGTAACCTTGTCACACTGGAGCCCAACTGGTACGTTGGCACCAACGACCGCCTGGAGGACACCACCAAGAGCGCCAGTGAAGGGAGTGGCAGACTTCGAACGAACACATTAGTAAACGGTCCCTAATGAACTAGATGAGCGGGCTCACGTTGAATTGCTGGTTGCAGCAGTAAACCTTGCCGGAGCTGCAGTTGGAGTTACCGCCCTCCTCATGGTGAGGGACAGCAGCGACGACCGCAACGAGGGCAGCGAGGGCAAGAACACGGGAGAACATGTCAAGTAGTGAGATGGGCTTTCTGGGAGCTGCGATCGAAACGAGCGAACTGTTGCTGAGGAGTAGTAGTGTTACTTCCCCCCTCTTTATACTCCAACCCAGCCCCCACTTGCGTACATGAATACGTCATGGTTGTAGGAACGAAGGCTGCACAGTTCGCGAAGTTGGAGCCTGCGATGTGACATCCTCTCGTAGGTTACATCATGGCTCTCAAATAATTGATGCTAAATGGGGCACGAATACAATTCAGACGGCATGGCGCCTCTTCGCCACAAGAAATTTTGCAAAAATGAGCTACACTCCGGGTCACGGTGATTTTTTCGTTAGTCAACTATGGCGGCCCGTGAGTGGAGTCACATACATGCTCGAGAAATAACCCTCCAACGTGTCCGAAGGATGTCAACGTTGTACTAATACGATTAATAGTTCATGCCAATGGACACGACAGCAGATGCCGGCCCGGCGGAGAGTGACTGTCAGATTTCATAAACTGCTCAATGTAGTATCGTCCAAGAACAGTGGGAATCCGAACCTCAAAGTTTATATTAAAAGTTCCGGTCGCATCAAAAAAAGTTGCATCGATACTAGGGTCCTTACTAAGGCTCAATCCGCCACACCACATCGAATAGACCTGAAATTCAAATTGGAGCTCGGCGAGACGACGCCTACTGACCTGGCCGATGCCATCTTGACTCTCATCCGAAGTGTGGTCGTGATGCGGCGCATCTAGTACTAGGCCATTGCCGTTTGGCATCAGTGGGTTAGCGTCTGAAAACACTTCATATCATACTTCTGAAATCGGTAGTCTGGAAAATTTTGCGATGCATACTTAATGTGAACACTGGCCTTGCCCGATTCCAAATTCCAATATTGATTTGGTGACTAGTCCTGCACGCGGTGTCCTGTTCGCGAGACAATGATGTGACACCAGGATTAGCTGATTTCCGACATTCTATCTATACGTTTTTAACGTATCGGCGGCATCTTCGAAATTCTAGTTCTAGTGCCAGTGGGATACTCGGTCGATGAGCCGAGGCGGTGCCGAAAAACGGTGAGCATGCTCGAATCAGTAGTGAGCGCTTAGGCACCTACGATACATTCCTGTCGACCTACAGACAAGTGAAATTTAGCAAGGAATAAGTAACGAGGTCATACAGAACGATATCGGGCTTGCCGTTTTGTCGGGGGTCCTCATTGCAGTCCAGACTGTCCAGGCTTGCAAGCCAACCATTCGGGCGTGAAAACCACACTATAGTGGTCCAAGTGGACTCTCCCCGCCCAACTTGAGGTAATTTTATCAGTGGATGTATGGTTATTACACCACTGCTGTGCTGCGTTGATGGCCGAGTCCTTGCAGGGTCTAGGTTGTATAATCCTAATGCCAAAGGGAGGCGGGAAAGATATCCCGCCTAACAATTACTTTGCACCTTGACGAAGGTTCGAATGGTTGACTAAGTAGAAGGCCCGACTCGATACTTTTTAGTCTGCCGAATTCCGAATATGCATGCTCACTGGAGACCTTCTCCAACCTAGCGCACGAGCATTGCCAGGGCACAACAAATTGCTCACGCAAGTCAGAGCCAAGCAAGTGTGATGATTGCCCACAAACAGGTATAAGTGTGCGTTGGAGATCTAACTACTCAAACGATGCAAAGTAGCCCAATATCCAAGACCGAAAGATCCAACGTCGTAGTGGGTATCAAGTATTAGCTGAAGATACAATTAAGCAGCGTTGACGCTGATGGGGGTGCATTGCACGTTGACAGTGCCAGCCTAGGTAGGTCGGGCGCTCAGCACGAATTATGAAATAATGAACCAATGCTGCAAGCTCACCTGGTTGCTATCAGTGCAGCAAGCAGTCTGGGTGTTGCACTTCTCAGAGCCAGTTGCACCGATGACAGTGACTTTGTCGCAGTTAAGTCCGATGGGTACGTTGGCGCCAACGACAGCCTGGAGTAGACCACCGAGAGCACCAGTGAAGGGAGTAGCGGACTACAAACACCACTTGTTAGAGAATGGATCGCAAGGAGCAGAGTAAGATGGCTCACGTTGAACTGTTGGTTGCAGCAGTAAACAGTGCCAGAGCTGCAGTTGGAGCTACCGCCCTCTTCCTCATAGTGATGGGGAGCAGCGATGGCGACCGAAGCGAGGGCAGCAACGGAGACAAGGGCGACAAAGCGAGAGAACATGTTTGGCAGTGAAACGAGCTGTGGGGAGCTGAGAGCGAACGAGTGAACTGTTGGATGAGGAGGTTAAGCGTTGGCTCGCCCCTTTTTGTACCCTTTGCGTTGGTGCGATGCCATCACTCGAGCGCTCGAGTTACGTGATGCTGGTACTGCGAAACGAGCGAAGTGGTCAAAGTTTGAGAAGCTAGTGCTAAGCGCTTACGGTTTTCATGTCAAGTGCGACCCTTGATGCCCGGCCAGCAGCCGCATTACGGACTCTGTGGTCGATACTATGATCAATAAGTCACAATTAAGTTACGAATGTAACTCAAAGTCTCAAACGGCATAGTTCCATTTTCAAGGTGATCGGCGGCGGGTGGAACGCCTAAGCTATGATGCGGCGGCTTTCTCTTTTGCGAGACGCGGCCCGGCGAACAACCAGAAGGACTCGGACCTTTGAAGCTATGTGACGAAGTTACTTAGTAGAGAACTGAACACACAGTAACGCGGCATGCACCATACGTACGAACAGCCGCTTCACTGGTCGGCGTGAGAAAGCCCTAGGAAGGGTTCCCCAATATTAGTTGTTGACTGGCAGCGCTTCCCACTAGAAGTTTCTTCATGTACATAAAACTTGAACTTACGATGGCCTCACCCAAAGTGTCCAAGTTTAGAAAGATCCGATGCGTTTGAAATTGGAAAGTCCGCTGCTCAGAGGGAAACGTATTACAGCGCTCCTCAGGCTATCGACTCATCGTGTGCAAGCCATGCGACCGAGGGAAGGGACCGCGCGACGAATGCAAGAGAATTCCAAACAACATTCAAATCCGTTGACAACTCCCAATCGGTGTAAATTTGTGGAGATTCTTAGAAGAACCGCTCAAATGAAGGCATGATGCCGGCTTGACGAGTTGCTGGCGCTTGGCCGAGAAGAAAGAAATGATGGGAATTGAATTATACCGAAGTTCGGATCAAGTGTTTCGGCATGAAAAAAAGCCATCATATCAGAAGGCTTCTAACCGCTTCTAGTCACTGGAGATCCGAGCACTCTGCCCGTGCCAGTGGTTCGAGTGGAGCCAACATGCTCGCATAGACTGTCCTGCATGCCAGTGGCTGGAATAGGCTTTGGAATGGAGAATACTGGTGGAAGGCTGACTTCGCAAGGCTGGAATTCCATTCTGACCCGAACCTACGACAAGTGTCTGGACCAGAATCATGATATGTAGCAAAAACGGTCTAGCGTCTTGAGTCTCACCAAACGCGCGCTTAATTAAGATTTGATGCGGATGAGGCTCCTCGAATCCCCGACCATGTGGTAATGACGAGGAGCCCGCCCATAGGCCCACAGTGACGGCACGAACTAAGTTTCTGCAAAAGGTTCATGACTAAGATACCAAAAAGGTAGGTCCAAAGAATAAAATACGGGCACACCTCGCCCAAAGGTCTCCGCAAGAACCGCATTCGAAATAGAGACACTGCACCGTAGCCGTGGCTGCTTCGATAGAATCTTGGCGCCGACTCTCTGAACGCGAGGCTATGGAGTGCCAAGGTTTTACAAAGCGCCTGGGTCTCATGTCCGAGTTGTTCGTTTCAGTCCTGCCAGTGGCGCCCTACAATTTCAAGTTGAACCGGCCGGTTCATCACGGAATTAACAGGTTCGCTCGCCTGATGCTTGCGTAATCTTACATCCTTTTAGCTCACTGAGTCTCAGGACGGATCAAGATAGATACATACCAATAAATGATCACTGCAACGTTTTGCCACAAAAGTATTTCTAATACCGGGCAACCTTTGCTTCCCAAGGCTCTATGAGTCCTGCAACCTGTGGGAGAGTAAAAGTGTGGAATAGCAGGGTCAGCAGAGATGCCATGGGATCGATCTGAGCGTGCTACGATGTGTCACAATCAGCGCTGGCGCGTGTCTTATTATGATCATCATTCTGTCTGAGGTGACAGTGACGAAATACTAGTGATTATCTGATAGAGTCTCCAAGAAGGATGGAAGTTTCCGCGAATTCACGGTTTGATGCCGTGATGCGGGCTCCGCCCACAGCGGGCGTTTTCGCATCAAGCGCGAAAACGTTCCGTCCTGCGTCAGAAGCCATGCCCCTACAACGGAATAGCGGTCATTTGTGCCCGTGGCCCCGTGCACTCGAAGGCCAGGCTAAGCATGCTTCAGGCGCGGCGACGAGATTTTAATTAAAATTCCTGTGGAGCCTTGCTGTCAGGCCACACAATGCCACAGAAGAGAACTTTACACACTCCACCTGCCAAGAGACACGAACAAGGATACATCGCGACATGGGTAGCTAACCGACGACGTAAGTGACGAGATCTTCCTTATTTTTATTGTCGCAAGTTCTATGGCATATTCCATTTTACGCTGGCAAAGTCCCACAGCAACGATGGGAACTTGCGTGATCGGTTACGGCGACCACCGACTCAGCGCCAGATTGATCCATCTGACAAGACATGGTCATTTGAGGCATGAAATAGAACAGGTGAGGACGCATCAAGGCTTGAAACAGATTTACGGTGCGTGTTAATGGCCATTGCATCGTTATGGAGGCGCGGGTGATCATGATGGTGTGAATTGTGGCCGGCTGTTGGCAGGCACGTAGGCCCATCGGAGCACCCAGCGAATTAACGTACGTGCGGTGATTGTGCGAGGAACACTCAACCACTTAATTGTACCGTATCTGGTGCGTGTTATAGTCAATATTTTTGCTTCAGCCCAACAAAGTTTCATGAGAACCTACGCCCTCGGAGTGCCCTCGGAAATCTGATGTTGGTTCGATTCGGGGGAAAAGTGAACCGGTCTCTCAAGTAGCACGAAGAACCAATCGCATTAATCACCTAGTATCATATATAGCCTCGGCCGGTCATCATAGAAACGCCTGATAGAAGACAAAATCAATCATGACAGCCTGTGCGTGCGTGATGCGTTTGGTCGCGGATGAACTCTGTGTTGCCGCTACACCGCGGAGAATCAACCTCGAACTCCATGTTTCACCCAGCACTATGACTCGGACGCACTGACATCGGCAAGCTCGTTCTTGGTGAACTCCACGATCTCCTTGCCTGACGGACGTGTTCGGACATCGACAGTGGACCAACACCGTTCGATGAACATCCATCGACCTTCAGTAACTAGCGGGACACTAGGGCGCATTGGCTTTATTCCTTTCGAGATCGCGGATACGACTTGTACGTCGCGCGTGTAGTTGTGATAGGGCACCTTACCAGTTAGTATCTGTTCATCAAGTGCTTTAGAATTATGGTTAGAGTAGATGGGAGGAGAGGGACAGACCTGGAGCATAATGCTACCGAATGAATATACATCGCTGCATGTCGTTGGCAACACAGGTGACGCTTCTTCCTCAAGCTCGTTTTCGGGTACTCTCAGGTCAAGTAACTCAGGTGCCATCCACCGTATGGAGCCACGTTCGCGAAAGGATGTGTTGAACGTCGGCCCCCCTAGTTCTGTCAATAATGTCGAAAGCCCAAAGTCGGTAATGCAAGCCCGCCCATCTTCACAAATGAGAATGTTGGACTATATGTATGACGTATGAATAGATCGAGAAGTAAATTAAAATCACGTACGCCAGATAGGTCGCTGTGCACAACAGAACATGAATGCACTGCGAAAGACCTTAGTGGTAGGGACATAGTCGTATCTAGCGAACCCACAGTATTCTAAGCCGCAGGAAACATCGCCGAGCTGATGATGCTCGTGTCAATTCTACTGAAAAAAAGATTTCTTCCGCAGAGCACGCACCAGGCGAAGGATTTCAACGACCGAGAGATTATTATACCGGTTACTCAAATAGGACGTTAAGGCGCCATTTTCTGCCCAGGGGCACACCATATCAGGAAACAGACCGACCCCAGATATGGTCCCTAGGAGCGGTAGTATGTTGTCATGCTTTAGGCGCTGCCATACTTTGAGTTCCCGACGAAGTCGCTGCGGGTATCGCGACATCAGCCGACGAGAACAGACGCTGGTTGAGTTTGGATCGAAGCGCTAGTGTGAGAGACCCACTTTTTTCTTCTTCTCCAGGTCATTATCTTCAGAGTAAATCCTGATAGCTTTGATAGCGACCTATGATATAGTAATTATCAGAGAATTGGTGATCGCACAAGAGTCCATGCCTTCACGGCTGTTCTCGGCAGCTCGAGTATCCCTCTATAGATGTCCGCAAATCCTCCAGAAGCAACTGGTCTATTGCTTTCCTTGATCACTTGGGAGCCGAGATCATTCAGAGAGTCGCCGCTGCAACTTGGTGAGTTCACAGTCAATACAGATTTTATTAGATTACCCATGATCACTATTTGGTGTGAAAGATGCCTTAAAGTAACATGAGCAGGTCAAACGTACGATATGTGTCGCATACCGTAGTCGTGAGTGTTCTTCCCTGCCCTCTGGGTAGACCACCGGGCGGACCGGGGACGGTTGTCTTTGTATCGACTTGGCAGATCTTCTCCAGAATCTTGGCCATATCATATTCTTTCAGACCATACTCGAGGAGTCTTTCTTCTGCTCCTCGGAAAAAATTTGGGCGGGGCCGAAAGCCCAAGAAATCTAGTGCCTCCGTGAACATCTCTGTTACCCAGTCGATCTTGTCCTGCGTGAAGGCAACCGCGCATCCGTGAGCAATTAGAAGATTGTAGACCGCCTGTCTGGATAGGTGGTGCAGATCGGTAAAATCTCGCCTCGTAGTAATGCAAGCGTGACCGGCTGTACGAATGCCATTTCTTGTAAGAAAAGGTATCAATGGCAACTTGCCCTGTGCGCGTTCGAGACGATTAACGAGAAGAACGACCGGAACATTTTGTTGGCAAAGGAAGTGGTGGAACAACCGGTAATCGTTTTGAATGTCGGAGGTTATGATATTGTCTTGCATGCATAAAACCAGTAGGTTAACCCCGCCTGTACCTGACAAGAGTCTGATAAGGCGATACGCTTTTCCGATTGCGACAATCAGGCGATCGGGGGATCTGAGCGCCTGGAGCCTTTCGAGGGGGGAGTCAAAGATACGAAAGTCCCGCCCCTGGATGGTGACCTTGTAGCGTTTGGCGTCCAGAGAGGAAGGGGGGAGGAGAGGGAAAGGCTGCTCTACGACATGGTCAAAACCTGAGATCAGGTTGACAACCGAGTGTCTGGTGGCAGCGCCCGTATTACCGAATAGAATGACGTTAAGTCGACGTTGAACTGGTTGAGGTTCACCAGTCAATGGCCCTGGCATGGGCTGGGACGATGGTAATGTCAGTCGCCGTTCAAACTCGTAGCAATATACGCACTAGAAGCTTGCTCCACTAGAGCTGTGGTGAAGGTAGGTTCAGCGTCAATCCTGGGAAAAATCATGCCATAGACGGTGTCCCCAGACCAGGCTTCTAAAGCCAGCTTGCTGCAAATGTAACACACAATGAACTGTGAAGTCGTCTCCATGCTGCAAGTCTGAGGATCCGTTCATGCTAAGTGGTCTGTCGCGCGGTTAACCATGAGACAGACTCAGTGCAGTGGTGGTACCCGTGGGAACATTCAGACGCGTGACGAACGCGACGCGGTGACAGTTCTTCTCCAACGAGATGCCCAAAGGCAAGGGGTACGTATCCTCCTCTTTCCACAGCGCCATCGCTCATCCAAGCCTTTCCAGCCGCACCGAGTTCACCCCGGAGCACGACACCTACCTCTACAAATACCTTGCCGTATATTGTCCCACCAAAGAAGGCCGCCACGGACGCAGAGTATACGAGAACTTGGTGGCGGACGTACGTCCACCTCGCTCTTCTTCTGTGATTTTTCATCGATGGCGCGAGCGCAGGAGAACAGACATAATTGGCCGTGGGCTGTGCATCATTCGTGGCAGTCGTGGCGCGAACGCTATGTCAGGAATTCGGCGGCTTTCGATAACTACATTCTCAGATACCAGCGAAAACGCAGCGTTAAGCCAACGAGCTCGCGGAAGAGACCTGCCGAATCCATGCCCGGTGAGTTGCCTAAACAGAGCGCGAAACGTGTCAGGCTCGAGGAAGAAGAGTCTTCTGAGAGGTGTGTCCCTAACTCTTGCTGGGTGATGACGTCAGATTGACGATACCCTCCAGCGAGACTAATGCAGGCGTGCAACACGAGAAGGCGGGGCCATCGCAATCGCAATCGATGGCCAAGTCGCTACCTCGACCCCCTCGCGATCCACCGGAAACGCCTTCACAAGTTCCTCAGGCACGATCTGCAACTGCAGGTGCCACCACGCGACACGAGAACGCAGGATTGCCGCCATCGGAGTCAGCAGTAAAATCACTGCCTAATCGCCCTTCCGAACCAGCGGAAACGCCCTCAAAGCCACCCAACTCTACACAAGCCACCAGTGCGCCTCGAACTGACGCCACCTCAACAATCCGGCGCGATGCCAGTACAGGCGTGACCAAGAGGCCCGCAGCTTCTCAATCAAGAGATGATGTACTCGAGATTCCGTCCTCTTCTCCTGATCGACGGGCCCCGCTCGTTACAGAACCTGACAGCCCGCCTCGTCATGTGAAGCGCATTAAAGTGCGACGCGACACGTCGCCGGACATATTTGTTTCTGAGCCATCGTCACCGAGAAATGCCTCCGCTAGCGTCGAGGGTCGACCGCCTCCCGTTCCTGCTTCTGTGCAACCACGTGCTCCGCCGCGAGTGGTAGACTCGCTTCATGGTCAAGTCTTGGTCGATCGAGAGGGTCACGTGCCCCGGACGCTCCCACGCGGAGGGAAACCTATGACTGAAGAGGAAGGAGAAGAAGAGCAAAATAAGGTACAATGGCCTCCCGTTCGTGGTCACACCACCAAACAGAAGCGCGCTAGCGGACCGGACGCCAAGGCCGACGCACACCATGCGTTTAGTCAACCCCAACCCCCGCCTCGGCCCGACTTTCCACCGCAGGCCGTGGAGGGTAGTAAGCGAGAGCAAACGAAACAGACCTTTGATCGACGCGCCATCGCAGATCGATTTGCAGGCCCGGCCCGTCCTCTCCTCCAAGCTGAGAACGGACCACGGAGCGAGCCACGGGATAACGAGACTCGGAACGGTGCATCGCCAGTCAAGCGCATCGTCACGGCTGCAGCATCATCGAATCCGTTCTCTGGCCCCGCTCCAAAATTCTTTGCCAAGTCACTCAGCTTCCCTGCGCCGCGCGCTTCTACCCGGTCGCCATTCCGCCCAGAGCCTTCGACCAAACAAACCACTAGTAATCGTCCACCACTGCCCGAACCACGACCACGACCACCATCACGGACAAGGGTAGCGCGCCATCCTGACCTCACCCGCGTACGACGACAAACCATCGCAAACGAACGCGAACACCAACGCCAAGTACCCAGCGTCGACCTCGTCTCGCTCTCGCGCGCCTCTACCAACACCTCCGCGCGCTCCCATTCGCGCTCCTCGACAGGCACCTCGGTCCCCGCTCGACCACCCCGCTGGTCACTCCCCGCGTTCGCACAAGCGACGCCCTGGGTGTTCGACGCGCCCCCGCTGGCGCACAGCGACCCATGGCACCCCGCGCGGACCTCCTCGCTCGTTGGGACGTCCACCCCGCGGTTCGCGTTGACGCCTTCCCCCGCACGCTCGATGGGCGGGATGAACGGGGCACCCAGCAACGGATCTGGGGTGCACGCGCACCCGACGGACGTGTCGCTGACATCGTCGCACGGTCTTGCCTTGCTCCTGGCCCACATGTCCGCAAACCACGGGTTAGCGCTTGGCGTAGTGGAGGCGGTGTATGAGCGCGTGGGGGGCCTGAAGGAGGCGGATGAGGTGTTGAGGGGGATGAGGGAGGCTGCGGAGGGGTTTGGAGAGCGGGAGATCGAGAGACGGTTGAGGGCGCGGCGTGGAGGCCGAGAGGGGAGTGGGGCGGGGCGGATGGAGCGGCGCAGAGAACGTAAAAGGATGGAAGACCGAGGTAGGATGGAGTTGAGGTATGTGGTGGCTTCGGAGGACGGAGAGGGGTCCGAGTATTCGCCGCCTGAGACGAGCCGTGCGGCGATGTGGAAGCGACAGTCAGAATCGAGCTACGTCGAAGAGGAAGGGGACGAAGAGGAAGGACGTGAGGTGGAAGAGGAACTTCGAAATCTTGATGAAAACGAGGACGATAGTGATGACGAGACCCATCACGACTTTTCGCGACACATTCCCCTACCAAGGGAGGATGACGAGAACACGAGTCAAGATAGGGACGACGACGGCGAACAAGATGTGCCGAGGCACCGAGGCACCGCGTGGGAGGGACAGAAGTTGACAGTACTGCTGGGGGACACGAGGACCGCACAGGAAGTAGAGAGAAGGTTGGGTAAAGGACGATACCGCAAAGACATTGCAAAACTCTTTTCATAGTTACGAAGGGATGACCTATTCCATTACACATCTATAGCATACAACAACAAGGGTGTGGTATCCAAGACGTGAAAGCCGATTGAAAGCCGATATGGGGAAGAAATATTTTACAGGATTACTGCACGATGGCACCAGTTAAGGAAGCGCGCGACCTGGCGCTCTGTTTATCGCGCCATCTACTCTCATAATAGATGAACGTGACGACAATGTCATCAAGGATATGAAGACCGTCTGGGGGGATGAAGAGGGACGAGGAGTGTTTGCGACGAAGACAGAAGCCGGACTGGGATTGTACAAAGGTGGCGACATAGGACGAGGAAGTGCGGGCATACCCTCGCAGAGGGACGAGCTTCGATAACATGAGCACGATGTCCACCAGTGCCAGACCGACTCACCTGAGGACGCGCATCCTGCACTTGCCATTCGTACACGTACCCATCTACGGCAGTAAACCGCTCCGATCTGCAGATAAAAAAAAAGTGTGAGGACGAGCGAGAAAAAAAGAGCCCGACGCAAACGCACGAGGTAAAGACGCCCGTCCTTGCCATCCGCACCTCGCGCGTGCCGACGACAAGCAACGCAGGGTCGGACGGCTCCACGGGCCACTCGATGACGCCGACCTGGAGACGATCGCCGGTGCCTGCGTGGTCCGTGCGGGTGACGGTGGTGGTGGCACGGCGTCCATTACGCGGGCGGGCGTAGTGCGTCGTGTCGGAGGTATACACGACCCTGCTGCCGGCGTGCGCGTCGGCGACGAGGATGAAATCGGTGCGACGAGGGTCTTTTTTTGTCATGAGGAGACGGGAGGTGGCCATGGAGGGGATGGACGGAGAAGGCGCCGGGTGGAGGCGTGCATCGTCGGCGTGTATCACTGACCCGGGCGCGAGGGGTACAGGAGCCCAGTGGCGATTACGTCAGCGCAGATCGGCGAATCCGGACGTCCGCTCCCGGCGTGTTCGTCACGGCGACGGCTCGAGAACGGACGTATCGGTCCCCCGACGAGGCCAGAGTGACTTTATCGCCGTGTCGAGCAAACGATCCCAGCTCCAGATCGCACGTCAGGGACATCAGGTACGCAGGTTCATTGTGCGGCGATCACTCCATCGACGTCACTCGCAGTTCTGCCTCCATCAAGCATCCCCATATACAGAAGCGCCAAAAACGAACAGAAAGGGAAAGTCGAACAGGTACCAGGTACCAGAGCAAAACAAACGATGGTGGACAACATCTAACGCTCGATACTGACACCCAGTGCAGACAAGTCTTCTACGGAAGCCATATATCTGAGTGCCTTTTTCATACCAAGGGATACTCTGCGAAAGATCATCCACGCATGCAAACCAATAGGTAGATTGTCTCCTCTGCACTTGAACAATAAAGTCTTACTAATCAATAAGTCAATAATACGATATGACGTGCGTGTATCAGGTGAGCGTCTCCCACATGGAGCAGCAGTGAACCACTAAAGAACGGGTCAGTGAAGATGGAAAATATGAACCCCTAGTAAGTGGACCTACATCCAGAGCCCAGAGCATCGATGCCTTCTGGGGAGCCTAAGTACCATAGCGGGGTTCGACACGAACGCACTCCAACGCGTAGCAGAACAGCCGTTTCCCGCACGTTGGAAAGTCCTGCATCCATCTGAGGCTTATCTCGAAGGACTTCGATGACTTGGTTGGCGGCGTCTTGGTTCGAACATCCGGACGAATAGTGAATGCACCCTGTTCATCATTAGCCCATCGAACGAGCAACGATCAAGGTCGATCGTTGAGCTGGTCTACATGGACATTGGAAACTGACGAAGCATGGAGCGCGATGTAGAGTTCCACTGAACACCGGGAAGCGCCCGCCACACAACTGTCCTATGCATATCCCCAATGAACCGGAATGTCGAGTTCGGAAATACAAACTCCTCTCGAACGCCGCAGAGATCAAAGAGGCAGAGAAGCGACACCGCCAGGCTTCCGGTCAGGGTCATGCAGGAGAAAGGGCTGTGCACATAGATGAGATCAACGGACTGGTGGGCGCTCGTCTGAATATTCTGAGCACCACGGAAGGCCAGAGTGGGTCAAGCCGCCGCGGAAATCTAAGACGAGATAAGACCGTCAAAAAGCTCTACGTGGATCCAGTTTCGAACACGAAGTGGATGGACTGTAGGACGCGGACCCGAAGCTGGACGGCGGCTGTCACGGGAAGGGGACCAAGTAGCGCCGGGAGTAAAACCACCGCTGCCGCGATAAAACCAGGGCGTCACGGAACTTGTTGGCGCGGTTATAACCGCGAAGCTATGTGGCGACGGGAGCTACGTCAGCGGCGCGAGCAGGGCTTCGCATGACGCGAGGAAGGGTGTGTCATAATCAAAGAGCTAGAGCGTGAAACGATAAAGTCGAGTATGAAGCTAGCATCGTCGAAAACTTTGCGTCATGTCTTTGTCGAGAAGGGTTAGGGGGGAGGAATTAGTATATGGGCAGCAGGACAGCGTGTCTTACCGTACTGTGATGTGATGTGTTGAATTGGCGTGCTAGGACATCCGGATCCTCGACGTGTTGGAACATACCACAATCTGACTGTTGGTGAAATTAGGTGACTTCACAATGATTATTAACTGATCATACGTGCAACTGTAAAGAAGGCCAAATTATTTAATCAAGTTTGTACAAACCTTGACGACTACTATAGCAGCGAGGGCAATACGTCGATTGAAATGAACACACGTCACCGTATAACAACTAGGAAATTAAGTTGTCACACAAGGGAGAACAACTTAGAACAGTCTGCCCAACCACACGACCAATGCAGACCCCTTAATGGAGACCAAATTTCAAACCAAATCAATGAATGGTATTAGATGTCGGACAAGTCCCATACTCGAACGATGTAAACTATCTCAATACCCAGACAGGAAACTGTCCCACATTTTAGAGCAGATATCATGCTTAAAGAACGCCAACGTTGATGGGGGTGCATTGAATGTTGACAGCGCCAGCCTAAATTCACAGAATGAATACGAATAGTCGGTTTACCAACCAAGGTCGAGACATACCTGGTTGCTGTCGGTGCAGCAAGCAGTCTGGGTAGTGCACTTGGTACCACCAGTAGCACCGATAACGGTCACACTAGTGCATTGGAGCCCAATGGGAACGTTGAGGCCAGCGACCACATTGAGGACACCACCGAGAACACCCTCGAAAGGAGTAGCGCTCTGCAAACAACCGCATCAGCAAATGATTCATGAATACAAATGGAACTAAACGGCTCACGTTGAATTGCTGGTTGCAGCAGTAAGTGTCGCCAGAGCTGCAGTTAGAGTCGCCAGCGGCGGCAACGGCGACGAGGGCAGCGACGGGGAGGAGGGCAGCAACACGAGAGAACATGACTAGCAGTGAGGTAGGCTGTTTGAGAGCTGAGAAAGGAACGAGTAGACTGTTCGATGAGGATTGAGTGCGCTGCTCTCCCCTTCTTATAGTCCCATTTGCCCCCTGTGCCGCTGGTTTTTTTCCGGCTGTGCGCCGAGACTGGCCCGCCGGTGGTGCATCACTTACGTTGACGGCAATGTATCAACAGAGAACGAACACAGGCTTCTTACGGCGCATCATCAATTGTTGCAATCCTTTCAGCCGATTCGCAGGAGCGGATCACGAATTTGTTGAGTCGACACGACGAATGGTTCCCAAGCCACTGGGGAGCAAGCCTTCGCAAGCATCAGGATCAGTCAAGCGAAGACCAGCAAGGCGCGGGTAAACCCCTACCGGGTATAGGTGTTTCTATTCGTGCTGCCGGTGGGCTACCTGCAAAAAATGTAAAAATTACGTTTTCGTTAACTGCTTGGCGGCGGCGGCGGCCCTCAGAATGAGCAGCTTTGCATGAGGCGACAGTGCGGGCCGTCCAGACAAGGGGCATCATTATTTTAAGCGGACTTCTTTTTCGGAATGCGCGTTCCTCGAGCTCCGCATCGCCGTTTTAGTACCCGCTCGCACGGTGCTTCGAATTTGACCTGGCCCAGACTACACGGCATCTTGGTAACCAAGCTGCGGTCGTAGGAAGGTCATGAAAAGTCACGTTGACGACGCACGAACTTATGGGTATCCTATTATTGTGCAGCCCACGCAATGTGGAGCGAGCCTTGTGACTCTGCTGCAGGTGCCGGTGCGTAAATACACGGCGAACTCGTCAGGTGCAGGGTATCAAAGTCCTGCCTTTCGCCGTATTACGAGTTTCTCACATGGCCTCGTTGCTCGCCGTATCTCTTGAGAGGGCTAAGTTGGAGAACTGGTACTTGCGACATGCCAGAATGAGCAATCTAAGTACTCAGTTGCAAAGATGTTGCCGAAGGACAAAGCCCCGACGCTTCGCGTAATGTCAGTCCACTAGCCAGGATGAGCGCCGGACCTTGAGATTGCGGGCGTACTAACTCAGAGACAAACATGAGTAGACTGTCCCGCTCCATTGGTCACTCGAGGGAGTCCGATCTTCAGGAAAATTGTGGACGAGATAGAGCAACCAGTGACCGAGCCAACGAATCTCTCTGGGAACAGCAGTCGTGCTCTCGAGGGAGAAGCCTAAGTGAAAGAGGGACACGTGGTATTGCCAACCCCGACCAAGATGCCACTCAACTTAGGAGACATGTCTTCAAAACAGTAATTCGTGAGAACGACAAGGTCATGTTCTTCCTTTTTAGGATTGGGTTGTTCTCGGGATGCTCCGTTACACTTGATTTAGTTACAGATCGAATGATCCTACACATATCAACCTCTTATGGGGGTGAGCGATGCCCGCTTTGCGGGCGAGCTCACTCTCAAAGAGATGACAGACTGTGAATGAGAGCCTTGGTACGTAATCGGAGTACAGTAGAACTTATGTTTGAGTAGGAATGTAATAGGGTACTAATCACCACGATGCGCTGTATACATTCTGGCACAATGAAACCGATACAACGATACTGTGAACTTCAAGTCAAGTATTCTCCGGCAAGAGAGTAAGTTGGCCCCATGTCCGTAACCGCCTTTCCTCCGAGTCTCTCACCGCCCTAGCCGCACGACTCTCCCAGGCCGCAGGGAGTCCATACGGCATACTACTACTACATCTACCTTGTCCCGAAGCGGGTCGATGGCATCGGCGCCATGCATAATTCTCGTTGCCATCCGTCCCATGTGGACCGCATTCGCATCCGAGTCTTCGTATTCGTTTGAGCGGACAGAGCACAGTATGATTACGTCAGCACAGATCGGCGAAGTTGTCGATGTCCGCTGCGAACGCTTCTTGTGGCGGCGATGGCTCAAGAACGGATGTGCCAATTTCCCCCGTTCCCGGCGCCGCCAGAAGACGTTGCCATCGTACCATTTCGCGAGTTTATCCCGACGGGATATCACTGTATCGCAGATCCGTCTGGCGATGTGATCGAGGTCGACGCGTGGATGGGCATCAAGACGGTCAAGGTGCTCAACGAGGAAGAGGCCTCCAAAAAACGTAGGGCAAAACGGAGGCAGAGGAACGCTGGGAATGCGGTCGACGCCTCGGGTAAGTTGATCCCGTGGTGGGAGGAGTGGGAGCAGGGCGAGGCCCTACGCGGCATGAGCGAGATCTCGTTTCATGGGTACATTTTCATCGCTCGCGGCGATCATCCACTGAACACATTGAGTAGTCAAGTGCGTCTAGAAGACCGAGTGTGCATCGCAGCAGATGATTTCAGAGTCGGGCGTACATGGCCCGAAATCGCGTACGGCGTGAGGAACATCTGGGACCTGGTAGGTGTGATCATTGTGTGGCAATCGCCTATCAAACCTCATCTGCAGTTCCGCCTCTATATTGGACTCATATCGAGCATCCCTGTCTACAAAAAGGTCAAAAACAAACGCACAGGTCAAGTCGACGGTCCTAACAATCTGGAAGAAGCATCCGACGAGGAAGAGGAAGTGCCCAGAGCGAAACAAATGAAGGTCGACATCGTTCAGGACTATCTTGAACAAATGGCACTCCCCGGAAAACAGCTTGAACCAACTCCGAGTGAAGACAAGTCTTCTGTGGAGGCTCAACGACTAGGTGCCTTTTTGGATGATATGGAAAAATCAGTCAAAGTATTCCTATCGTCCCATATGCGAGATACTGGCATGATCTGGTTAGAGTTTTGTGTACTGATAGTAATTCTGCCTGACTATGTGACAGGGCAGAGAGAAACCTATTTATCGCACCCACCGTGTTGCACTTCTTCCTGCGCTTCATGCTTCGAAACGGCGTGTTTGCCGGTGCCACAGAGCACCTTGGCAACCTTAAACGAGCACTCGCCGTCGCTGCAACAGCCCAAAAAGAATTGCCACTCACCTCCAAGCTCGGGCAAATCCTTCCGGGACATTTTGACCTCGGCTGTAGGGAATGTTGGGGAACAAAGGGTAGTATGAACATCCTCATCCCGGCTACCCTTCCCGGAGATGCCGACAGTGTTCCGGCCCGCTCTCAAAGTGATGGTAGCTCTGCCTTTGAATCGGAGCTTAAGAATCACGCTGTCGAAGTCGTCCCGTCTGATATCGTTTTGGATTCGATCACCGCAAGACAAGTTATGGAGGACAACCTCGACGGCGATCATAATATTGTACCTGTGACGACGATCCCCATCGAAGGTGACCCGTGGACGGCAGCTGTACAAGCAGAAGAATACACGACAGAGTCATGGACGGATGTGCCTATACCTTGGTTGATGCAACTTCTTGGCCCCACCGTGTTCCCGTTGATGATGAGAACGGGCATCGTCGAATATTCGACACGACGTATCCGGGACGTGATCGCACCTAGGGCGGCTCTGAATAAGAAAAAGACCAACGATATGTCCGTCGTGGAGGAGGCGCTGGGGAAGAAGTTTTCGAGGGTGGTGATGAGTCCGTGGGTGCAGAGTGTGTTTGAGGAAACCATGGACTTTCCAAGGCCGGTGATCGTGCCTGGGTCGAGGGGTGCAGTTGCTCTGGAGGCGGAGATGGATGGCGAGGACATCTGCGAAAAGGATGGGTGGAATCCGTATCGTGACGATGTGACGATCTTGGTGGATGACGAAGCAGCGGGGTTGTTGGTGACGGGAATGGGGCTTTGTGGGACGTGGGTGCAAATCGTCCCCCAACCAGAAGACGAAAGACACCAGAGGGAGTGTTATTGGTACATTGAGAACCTGGTGGCGGTCTTTCCAAGCTACTATACGGAAGGCGAGGTAGTCGAAGAGGCCGGGGAGGACGAGGACTTATGATAGGGGTCAGTTATTAGATCAAGGTTTGGAATGAGGTCACACAAACCCTAACCATGATTCGGGGTTCAAAATTCCAACCCAGAACACGTGAGACGCGCCTCTTTCCTCGTTGCCGACATGTCCAGCAGAGCATCCACCGTCGAGCGTGGCAACGACGCGCTCTTTGTTAAAGATGGCTCTCCAGTCAAGTTTTGCTTTCATAGAAGCGTGAAGCAAGGACGGGGCCAGATCACGCGCGACGTTGAGGTATACTCGTCTTTCTTTCTCTTCCAACCATTTATCCAACCGCTCTCAACCCCGCCCAGCAACGCGGTGGCGAAATTGTCTCCGATGAGCGTGAAGCCCAAGTTCTCCTCGTCGACGAACAGGAAGACATCGCCTTTCTCCGCCGGCGGTACTACTCTTCCACCGCGCTCTACCGTCTCTCGATCTACGTCGAACCGCGCGGATTTGTGCAGAAGTGTATTCGCTCCGGGACATACAAGCACGTTACACCTACCAAGCAAAAGATGCCGGGTCGGCCTCGTGGAGGTGGGAGGGGAGTGTGAGTGCCTTTGTCTTTGTATATATATTTTTCTCGCGTTTCAGGGTTTTGGTCGTGCTGACTGAGGTTCGTTAAACGCGCGCGATGCTCCAGGCGCATTCCATTCACGGACGATGATAGGAATGACCTTGCGTATTATCTCGCCACGCGGCTTCCAACACGCGACGGACGGATGGGGAACAACGCATACAAGGAGCTTGAGCGGTTGGTACGTGCTCTATATTTATACATCCTTTACGACGCGTCTTGAATGCTCACGCGCGCACTTTTGTGACAGGGTCAATCAGGCGACGAATTTTTTGCATGGGCAACGCGGCATACATGGCATTCGTGGCGGGAACATTACAAGAAAAATATGCAGCTGATGGACACGCGGATTAGTGCATATGTGGAGGACTTGAAGCACGTTGGCCATCATCTCGGACATGATGTACGAAGCCACGATCACCGACAAGTGAGATTAGAGGATGAAGACGGCGATAACAATGAAGAGGAAGAGGAGCGACAAGATATACGGAGACAAAGAAGCGGACCGCCAGAGGTTCGTCTAGCCGCCCCAGGGGAAGAACAAGAGCTCCAGAGACCTGACGAGGAAGGGGAAGGAGTTCTGCAAGAGGAGGAAGCGGAAGCACTCCCACAAGAACTCCAGCGTGCCAAACGCCGTCGTGTCCGCGTTTATGCATTGGGCAACCGTGGCGCTCGTAGAACGCATACGAAACGAGCGCGTGTTTCTGGGGCGTCATCAAACGATGGATCAGATTCTGACGCGGGCCATGACGAAAGTATTCCAACCCGCGAAAATGATGACGAGTCGTCTGAAGAAATAGAAGGTAGCGACCTGTTTGGTGATCGTGATTACGGCGACGAATTACACTTTGCACTCGATGATGCTCGAGAGTACGTATCCATGTTTAAAGGCTAAGTTTGGTGAGCTCACGACTGGGTGACGACAGTATTCATTTTCCGATGCCGTACTCGCCGCGAGCCAGTCTAGCTCTTGGATCGGACGGTGCACCACTCTCTACCCAGGCAACGCTGGTCGCTTCGCCTCTTACAGCCCACAAAGAAAAGGGGCCGGCCCAAGCGCCAGGTCCTACACCAAAGAAGATGGCCGAAGCTCAAGCACCGGCGCACGAGACAACCGTCCCGCCGACAACTCAAGAACGCGTTGTCGCTCCACGGGCGCGGGTGCGCGGGGCTTCTGCGCAACCGGGGCCGTCTGTACTCAGGGGGACGCAGACACAGAATGCCGTCGTAGTTGTAGAGGCGCCATATCGGAATACCCGATCGAGGTCACGTTCGGTCGAACCCCGGTCCCAGCTTCAGCACAAACCCCGGAGCCTGCGACGACGCGAAGACCGAGGAAGGAAGGGGAAGGGGAAAGCAACAGAGGAGGCGCTCATGCTGATTGAAGAGGACGTGCAGGTTGACGAGAAGTCCAGTCCCAAGGAAATTTACGCCGACAAACCTGACATCGTGACCGGTGGGCTGTCGACGCGGGAGACGTTCGAGGACGAAATGCTCGTGGAGGGGTTACTTCAGGCGAACATAGTGGATGATAAAGATGCGGGAGGGCCTTTTGGTGGGCGAGGCGAAGACGACGAAATCAGTGATGCGGACGAGGACGATATCATGTCAGAGTTGCCGCCGTACCAGGATCTAGGGAACAACGCCATGGATTCTGACGATGCAGAGACGCATGGGTCGTTGGTGCGGGGCTCCGTTCAGGAGCTGTCGGCCGGCGAGAGCGGAGACGGCGCTGCGCTCGAGCAGGACGAAGGCCAAGATATAGACCAAGGGGGAAACCTGGACATTTGGGAGGGGCCTCAGTCTGGTGAGGATCAGGTCCAGGAGCAGGACGAAAACGAGGACTCGCAGGAGGACTCGGATGCGGACGCGGAACGCATCGAACGCATGGCCAGGGGAACGTTGCAGGTCCTACCTAGCCCGGCCCCAGCGCCATTGGAACGCAAGGTTACACGGTCGAAAGGAGTGACCCAGACTCAAAGTGAGATACCTATCGAAATGAGCCCTCGTCGCACTCGTTCGGGACGGGCGAGAGCTGGGTTCCCGAGTCCGGGGACGAAGGCGAGAGCGGTTTTCGACCGGCTTCAGGATGAAGAAAGGCATACACCATATGAACCCCCTGCGGGGAGTCGTGCGGCCAGGGCGGTGAGGGCAAGAGTGATGCGGATGTGAATCCTCCATCCAAGGGTCTTCCTTTCCATGCCCATAGCGTACTACCCTTGGCTCGGACTTTATGTTTCGGACACCGAGTAATGTCGTCGGATTGATCTTATTGTACCAACATGCATGACGCGCAGTAGCTATTACTTACCCTAATGTAAAGATTTTGGTCTTCATTCCCCTCGCGAAAAAGGTGTAGATAAGGTTCTGCGAGCACATTTGACTCGTTTGCATTACTTACTGTGAGTCTCGTCTCTCACGAGTGCGCCCATAGCCTCTCCGAGTCGCGACTTCGATGAGGAACTCTGCACGTGCAGTCCACTGGCATACTACATACATGTTTGCGTCTAATTTTAAGCTGGCTTCCAAGGCCATCGATCGCCGTGCTTGCCTGCTAGCTTGTTTTTCTTTCAGGCTTCTTTTCTCACCTCGATACGTTGTGATCGGATAGGCGAGGAACGAGCATTTTCTCCGTGCTTTCTCAGTGGCGTCGGCCAGAAGCCTCTCACTGGCATGCGCGCCTTGGCAAGACCCAAATCGGGTAAAGCGGCGCGCCTCGGTCAAAACCGTCAAAGTAAAGATTGCGCCGTCACGGTCTCCCTCAGTCCGCCTTGCCCAGGAACGACGTTGGCTCGTTCAGTCGCGCCCTGTATCATTTGGCAATATCCTGAAGATGCTTCACTCAGTACTTCATCGGTCCAAAGGGATGGTAGAATCTATTCCTGAATTACGATCCCCTCCAACCTTGCCGATAGACCGAGGTTACGCCACTAAGTATCGAGATATTGCACTCTGGCGACTCACAAAGCTCTCTGACATTCTCAAGACGCTGGCCAATGAAGCTTCACGACTACATCCAACGAGTTCTTGTGCCACCTCGGAAGCCAACTTGAGAGGCTCAACGAGCGTCTATTTTGAAAAAAAAAACTACCTCCCCCACTCCCCGGACTTGGCCGAATAGTGACGAAAGACCTATCGGCTCAATCCTCCCTACTTTGTCTCGATTGCGCACTGCCAGTGGTGCCGGCGTAACTTACCAGAGTAATTGATCACACTCACTCTAAATTAAACAGTTGCGAAGCTGCGTGGCGGTAGGACGCTCAGCGCTCAGCTTTGAGCCGTGTCGTCACCTTCCATGACCTTCACGACTTCTTGTGAGTGCGGCAGACGGTCTGTCAGAGCGACTGCGACATGCTACTAGTACATACTTAGTGGTTTTCGAGGTGCGCGCGCGTAGTCCGATGCGGCCGGTCGAGTCACCTAAAAATCTCCCTAGGGCTAAATTCGAAGCACCAACGTGCGAATTGATCGAACGGCGATTCAAGGAGCTCAAGAACGTAAGATTGAAATGTTACATCAAAAAGAAGTTCGCTTAAATAATGCGCCACATTGTCACAGAATCGGATATTGAGGGCTCCATTTTACCCTGTCAGGTACCGTGTCGGCTCAACAGATTGGTGATCTCGGCGCTGGTCATCCGAACCGGTTGAGAGAGGTTGTCACTGACTCAAATTTGTGGTGCTACGCCGTAAGCACCCTAGCCGTTCCCTGTTGATACATTACGATGAACGTAAGCCATGCAGTCTCGGCGTGCAAGCTGGAAAAAGAAAGGGATGCCGAGAGGACAATTTGGAGTATAAAAGGGGAGGGAGCAACACACCTCATCCTCATCGAACAATCTACTCGTTCTTTCCTCAGCTCCCAAACAAACCCACCTCACCCCCAGACATGTTCTCTCGTGTTTTTGCCCTCGCTGCCCTCGTTGCGGTCGTTGCTGCTGCCCCTCACGGTGAGGAGGAGAGCGGTAACTCCAACTGTAGCTCTGGTGCCGTCTACTGCTGCAACCAGCAGTTCAACGTGAGCTGCTTAGTGGTACTTGTTCACGAACTGCTCATTGACGCGGTTGTTCGCAGAGTGAAACCCCTTTCACCGGTGTCCTCGGTGGTATCATCAACGTGGTTGCGGGTCTCAACGTTCCCGTTGGGCTTAACTGCGATTCAGTGACCGTCATTGGTGCTACTGGCGGTGCCAAGTGCACCAGCCAGACTGCCTGCTGCACTAACAGCAACCAGGTAAATCATGGCCAGTGAATTGCTTATTCATACTAATTTTTGTGTTTACTTTAGGCTGGCGCTGTCAACATTCAATGCAGCCCAATTGCTGTCAACGTCCTCTGATCCTGATGTCCGTTCTCTAATGTGGGATGGTTTACTTTTTGGGTAATGGATAGTCATAGTTTACACTACGAGAGTATGAGATTGATTTGACGAACAATACCAATCTTGGCTGTTTGCATTGTGTTCTCCGCGGTTGGGGCCTAGCTTGTTGTGTGACCCTCCGAAATCCGTCCAGAGCTCAAAGTTGGATCTTCTATACTAACTTGCTTTGGGGTATGAATTCAGTATTTTTCATCTTTCTGCGGGGAGTCTGACCACTAGATAACCTGGAATGAGCATTATTTCAACCAGCATTGTCGTATACCACTTTTTGGCAAGGCTAGTGTATGCTGACGGCCATCTTCATTGTCCACTACACTATCATGGTAGGTTTTCATCTGCTAGCCCTGTCATACTCGTGACCATCAAAGTGCTCACTACAGCTAGTGCTATCATGTCGAGTGCCTCCCGCTGCGGTGATTTCTGATCCGGTCTCTGGTTTAGAAGGCTCAAAACCTGAGGCAGAGTTGGCATCACTAAGCAATGGCAGCTTGCGCTATCGATCTCCTGAATCGTGATATGTTACTACTGCCTTTTAGAGATGGACCAGCGCCCACACATTTGCGCTGCTGCTCGCGCTTATAATGCCTACCTGTACAGCACATTAGGCCCGGGGAAGGCTGACGACGCTGTCTTTCATCTGTGCGAGCCGGCAATAGGAGGTACCCTTATGTTCACCCCGCAGATCTGTGTTGACAATCTATAGCCTCTTTGTTCGTCCTCTGAACACGGTGGTTGTCCTCACAAAAGGAACAACTTGAACCTCATACGAGGTATTCACGGTGTCCCGGGCGGTAACGCCATAAATCAAACAGCGGGGATTCTTGGTATTATATTCCTACCCTTAGTCGGCGGTCGAGACGCCAAATGATGATGCCGACTTCATCCTTGAGTTCGCCAGCTTATTCTTTAGTCCTTGTCATATTGACACTGGTTTTCCTCCTGCAAGTGCTTCTGCTCGGGATTGGCATTTTGCGAGGCGTTAGTTGTGCTACTAGCGTAGGTTGCTCGTCACCTTGAAACGGGCCCGCAGTTACGACAGTTCAAGTTGCTAGTGCTTCACTCCACCGCGGAGTGACCGCGAGAATAGGACTCGTGACGTCTTCGCTGCATCGGTGGCTGCGGCCGGACGATTTTCCTCTAGATGGTGCTTGTCGTCGCTCCACTGTATGGTTTCTTTTCATGAAGATTGCCATCCAGATGACCATTGACCAGTATCCGCGCGTTCTACAGGCACCTCATACTCTTCGTATGCCTGCTCGCAACGAACGTAACTAGACTGAGTCTTCTACCGATCTTGATCACCTGGTCTCGTCTAAATCCTCCAGCGTTTAGACAAGCTTGGCCCCAGATTTCGACCGGTAATATTCCTCGGACCTCGAAGGGCTGCTGCTACGCAAGACGATCAGTCTCTATCGTCTTTCTTGTGTATACAAGTACCTCTCCGCACACTGCTTGCGATTATGTCAGTGCGCTGGAATAAATTCACAGAGGACGGTTTTTCTGTTCACTTTCATGACCAATCCAGTTATCTCCGATATCTTAAATCTCCCGTCGAACGAGATACAGCGACTGCCACCGATGTCTACATAGACTGGTCAAGTATAAGTATCGTTGGTGTCCATAATGTATGCCAAGGACGTCAACTTGAGGTGGCGTATTTCAGAGCGGTAGTCTGAAGGTTTCTGGTCGCTGCTACAGATCTCTCCACTACAAGGCAAGGTCATTGTATTTGAACTGCAGTTCCTGGTGTCCATCTGAATTTGGTGTTCAGCTGCGCCCTGCGCCCTCTCTTATTTGGCAATCTCTTTCCTAAAAATGCTTACATTGATCCAGAGGAACAGGACAATCTGCTTGTACTTTCGAAGGGTATCCTTGCTTTACTTTTTATTATGTTAGTAAGGAACAAGCAAGGTTTTCTCTTACATGAATATGGCCCGTCTGCAGAGTACGCACTCTGGATTGAAGAAATGCGATCACGAATCGGAAGTACCGAGAGATCAACCTCAAGTTATTTGAGCAATCGGACAAGGTGATATTCCTACTTTTCTCCGAAAACGAGGCAGCCACAGATATCCACCGAAAGATGCAATGGAATTCCGTTGAACTTGAAGTGGGAGGCCTATAATTGGTGGGTCTGCATCTTAGTCTATTGCACTGAATCCAGTTGCTAAACCAGATCTTAGCTACGTCAAATACTCAGCGCGTTCTCGGCCATTAGCTAGGAACCGATGCCAGAGTTATTTCACTTCTTGTAAGGCCTGAAAACAACGTTTAAATGGTTACTAGCGAGCTCGAGAGACGAACATAGAACCGTGGTCGAATTCCTCTGCGTGGTAGTTGACCGAGAGCCTAGAATTCGTGTCTTGTTGGAGATTGGTGTACAGATACTCGATCTCTGCGATCGTCAAGCAGGTCAAGCATGGCTCACGATCGCTCCCGACATCACTAGTGCCATTTATTTCAATGAAAACGACGAACAGAGGGTACTCACGCAAAGCGGCCTCGCACTTCCATTATCGTCATCACAGTTCTCTCAGCGATTGGACCAGTGTATCGTCTACTTGGATCACGCCCACACGAGAGGCACCGACTTCGGATTTTCTGCCGGGTTACCAGCGACTGTCATATTGGGTCCCAATGTTACCAAAGATCGACCGGTGCAAGGTTCGTTTTGGCGGTGTGATCCAGGAATTACAATCTACGGACTGCAGTCTTCAGCTTGTGTGCGGGTGCTAGTCGAATACCTTGATCCACAACGACCCAAAGACCTCAGAGTTCTGTCGCTTCCCCGTGCATAGATGGAAAAAGAACGGCGATGGGAGGTCTTTCGTGAGATTCACCTTTCGTCCAGTATTTGCGAGGCTTGAAGATAGTATTGAAGCTTCCTTCAAGGATGATGTCCGGAACTTGGCGACGGCAGATTTCTTCGCAGTAGAACTCTGGATCAACATGGTTGAATATCTTCTGCCTGTACATTGGGTTATCTCGCGTAAAACTCCGACAGATCGGGACGAACTTCTGGTTCTACTGAACCCGTATGAAGCCGAGCTCTTTGTGCCGGACACCGGAGTGAGCAAACATACTCACCTCTACCTATACGCACCCTGCATGTCTCAGCGCATGAAATCGTCAGAAATCGTCCGACGATCTCAGACTTTACATTGTTCCACCGTGGACTCTGATCGACCTATTCAACCTGTTTTCCGAGTAGTTCTATCTCAGGGATTACACGGCGTACCTAATCAAGAGAACGCCTACAGCCGGTACGACAGTCTGGCAAAACGTATTCCACATTCTTGGCAACCTTGAAGAGGAAGTCAGGTTGAGAGCCTGAGATTCGCCGCTGCCTTGCGTGAAAGCAATGCTCGCCGAAGGCTAATTCCGATTCCATCTTGCAGGATTATCTTCTTCGACTAGACCAGAAGAGTCATGTTCTATCTCGTTACCCTCATGATCAGCCTTGCCTTCCGCGATGGCGCCCTCGAGTCTCAGAACTTGACGAGTGTTGAGTCCGTCTTCGCTGCTCAGGTCCGCAGTGGCCTCGAGTACCTGCCTCTGCAGTGGAAAAAGGAATGGCTTGACCGATCCATATTCCGAAGCGCTAACGACGATCTTTACAAGCCTATGTCTTATCGCACTCTGCACGAGTATATGAGGGACCACTCACTCGAAATGGGCCATCTGGAGCCTATTGATTCTAAGGATTGGCGAAGGAATGCAGGCAATACGGCCAATAAAACGGCGACGGGACCTGAACGGGACTTCATCATAACGAGGGATCTGACATCTTCCGCACCAGCTATCTCAACCAGTTTGTCGACCACGATACGATAGCTGCAGTGTTGGACAAGCCCAACCGGGATAGTCTGCTCAGGAAGCTGTCCCACGCCGACCGCGCTCGAGATCGTGTGCCAAGCGAGATATGGATCCTCCGTAGGTGTGGGCGGCACTGAAGAAGGGAGAGACATCCGGGATATGCTGAGGAGAGAAGAATTGAAGGCTGAGGCGAAGGGGCTTCAGGTAGAGCAGGTCGAACGCAAGGAGGAGCTCAGGACGTTGCCTCGACGAAGAAGATCGGCACGTCATCAGCCCGGCTGATGACGTGCCGATTTGATTCAGCCGCTACGGGAGCAC
>JBBPTU010000276.1:0-30266 GCA_038094295.1 Tylopilus aff. beelii | reverse complement strand
GTGTGATCGCTGACGCGCGCGAACAGGACGTGAGGTATCGGATGGTCCAGTCGTGGCTGCAACAGCACTGATGTGGATGCCACGGTGCAGGACAGGTCGACGGGGACGTGACGATGCGACAACAATGGCCGATGACCCCGTCGACGACGACGACGTAACGGCAGTAATGCGATCACAACTACTAGGACATCGACGTCCGTGCGACATGTCATGACCAGGACCCTGTCGGTGAGGACGTGATAACAGTGACCGCCATGACCCCGTCGACGACAAGCCGCTGCTCGACATCAGCTCGAACGAAAGCAATGCCAGCCGTGAAGGGACGTTGAAGGAGCACCTCGACAGTTTCGAACAGATGGATATTGACAGCATGTCGGCGGAACTCTACTAAATCGATATCTAGCCTAGTCTAGATCAGAAATAAATCGATGATATTTGCCTGAATTGTCTGCTATTCACAGGGGGCTTAAATATTTCAATCGAATTGTGGACTTGAGAGAATTTCATGAGATCTGACTCAATATGATTAAATTTCATTGAATGTACATGCGCGGTTTTTCCTGATGTCCTGATGCAGGCGGGGGGGAAGCGTCGAGGGCGAGCGGATACTAGTGGCGATAGCGAGCGGTTGCGCTCGTGTCGACGCCGTTCGAACGGCCAGGCGGCAAGTGGTGTTAAGAGCGAGCGGATGGGGTCGACGAGGGCGAGTGGATGGGGTCGACGACGAGCGGTTGCGCTCGTGTCGACACCATTTGAACAGGCAAGCCGGGGCGTCAAGGGCGAGTGGATGGCGTCGACAGCGGACGGTTGCGCCTGCGTCAATGCCGTCTGAACAGCCGGGCGACGGGGCGTGCTGAGGGCAAGCGGATGGTGTCGAGAGTGAGAGTTATGCTCGCCGTGTCGACGCCGTTCGAGCTGTCAGGTGGTGGGTGGCGTCGAGAGAGTGTTGTTGCATATGCAAACTCGGGTGTTTGTGGTGCGGGTGTCAGCACGGGTATGCCAGGATGGCACCCGTGTGCTGACCCGCACCCTGACCAAGGGTGCGGGTCGACGGGTGCGGGTGTCAGCACTGCCACCCGGGGGTACACCCGTGCAGTTTGCCTATAGTCGAGGAACGGCGGCTGTGTTGCTCTTTGCAGCAGTTGCTGCTGTGACGCGGGCCTGCCTCTTTCGTTCCCGTTCAAAAACCACCATTGCATCGTGCTATTGATGCCATTGAGCATCCCAAGAGACACCCATCCTCGAGACCGGCTTTTCTGGAGGCTTCATGGACCAAAGCAGTGAACGGGCCAGAGTACTCACATGTACTACTGAGGAAGGAACAGTGGGTGGAACGTTTGCATATAAGAATTCCCCTGGTTCGACTACAATCGCAGTGACACTGGCCTGTGTCAAAGAATCCGGAGATCCGTCAGGGTACCGCTTCTTGCACCCAGTTTGCGCGAGCTGGACTCAGAGATGCACGATTAAGTTCGGCCAGTGATGTGAGATAGACGACTTACCGCTGACTCTAACCTACTAGTAACACCTGTTAGCTCGTCCTTCAAGCTATGGCTGCCCAAATTACTATACGCTCCTGGTGCAAGAGTGACACGAAACAGCTACCAAGAGTAAGTTATGCAGAGATCACTATTTGCTATGACCTACTACGGGATTTGTTTGGCAATCACACGTCACAGATACCGAGTGAAGCGCAACGCCCGGTGGGATGAAAACCTCGATGACACGATCACTCCAGTTGTCGTTGTCGTTGGAAGACATAGTGGAGGTCTGGGAATCAGGTCAGGCGAGGTTTCATGTGGTTGAGGTACAAAACAAAGCCGCATCTGTATGCTGAAGTAGTCCACATTGACTACCCGAGGCGTCCATTCGAGCTGCGTGAGATATAAGACAAAGCTGGATCTGCATGCCGAAGTAGTCCGCATTGACTGCCCGGGGCGTCCGTTCGAGCTGCTTTTGGCAAGTGTGTCGACCTCCACTGGAGTGCTCGTGCACCGCTTGAGAACTGACACAAGAAGTCCAGAAATACTACTGTGTCCGTTCGAGTTGGCTATTGGTAGTGCTGGATGCCTTGTACAGCACTCTGCGGGAGTCTGGGCAAGAGGTTTAACCTCAGACTGGTTTTTTTGTGCACAAAAACTAGTCTCAGAGACCGTGGGGACATCCCAAAAGTGCTGCCAAGGGTGGAGAAAACCAAAGTGCCAGCGCTGCGACCGAACCAAGAAACGACGCTCGACTAACGCGCTCGAGTCGACCCGTCCTCTCGTGATACCTCGAGTCCAATGCCCGTCCCCTCATTCTGCTCCTCGTCTGCAAACACGAGTGCAGAGCGATGTGCTTCGCAGCTGGATGACAAGCCAAACCCGGTGTCGATCCCGCACCCCCTGTGGGTATCGCAGGCATACAGCTCTCGAAGGCCCAGGATGAATCGGGGAACAAGGGCGAATAGGGTGATGTAATTCAGCATCTCTGCTGTAATTTGTACACCCAACGGGGAACCCCTAAGGATCTTCCATGCGTTGTTGAGGTCAAGAAGGAAGATGCTACAGCAGAAAGTCGCTGTCAGCCCTGGTGGCAGCGGAGAGAACGGTAAGAAAGGATGAAACAAAGACGCACACAATAAAGTAGAGGATGCCCTCCTTTACGAGGACTTTCGTGTATCGGCTGACTTGCCACTGCTTTGTCACATGGTACATCTGAATCAATTCCCTTGCGAATTGGACAATTGCAAGGATGCACGATGTCGTATGATGCACCATCATGGAAATATAGCTCATGATCACCAAGACGTTGAAACGTAAAGTGACGTGCCACCAGCAAGTTGGCAAGTCGAGTATTGGGATGGTCATCTCTGTAGGGTGGTCAACGGGGTTAATGTAGTATTCAAAATATCATTTATTCACCCAATGGTCACGTACGTCGTAAATTCCTCAGATTACAGGATAGGATAGCTTTCACTAACATAGCAATTACTCCTAGTGAAAATGGAATAAGGAGAATGCCGAGAATTAGCCTCGACCGTTTGTACATTGCCCAGACACGGAGGGTCATAATCACTGCAAGTATACTTAAATTTCGTTCCTTCAAAAATTGTTGTTGCATAACAACTCACAACTAATGGCACAAGCAAAGACGGTAGATGTCCATGGGCGTATAAGTGCCATAATTTCACCTTGAGAGTGATAAGAGATGAGATAAAGTGCTTGAGTGGGTACACTCACATGGCCTATTCAGTCACGAGCTGTATGTGAAAAATTCAATAATAGTGATATAAATACGCACAGCTATGTATAGATATTTCAGAATGTATGTAAGGCATTAGAATCAGATAAGTTATACTTTTCTCGAAGTAGGTATCGAATTACTTGTCACAGACGTACGGAGGTATAAAATTCTGGTAAGTCATCTAACGTTAGCATCTGGATTGTATCAACGGTAATCAACTCACATGCCCTCGAACAAGCCTCCATAGCGAACCTGTTAGTTTACTCTAGGTCTTATCAGGCTGATGAGAAGACTATACGCACAAGCACGAATAATGTTGATACTAGTGTCCAGGGTTTCGTCTGTAATTCTGTCAGAAATGCGCCGCACCGTGGCTGAGTCACCTGACCCAGATATATTCCACCTGTGGAGATTGTCATGTCGAAATCACAGACATGATGATACAGATCATACCTCGTCAGAAAATATAAGGACTGGAAATGATATGAAGCTTAGTACATTGATGATGGACTTTGCTGTGTGAGCATACCGAAATCATACACAACTGCAGTCATAATGACAACTATCAAAAAGTCATGACGCTGACCAGCTACGGGGAGGATGAACATACGACGTCCGTAGTTGTACGCTGCTAGAATCGTCAATATGGTCTGTCGCTCTTCGGAAGACATGGTCTCGATTGACGGACGTGTGGTACGAAAAAGTGGAAAGGGAAGAAAGAGTCTTGCTGCACCTCTCGAAAGAGCAGACAAGCGCCTTTATAAATGGGCACCACTTTGTATGCCGTTGATATCATCAAAACGAGGGGAAGCGGGGCGTTATCGCTTATTTACAAGCTCCGCCAGTATGGAACATGCTAGAATATGTTGGGTTCCAACTTGTGTGCGAGGACGATCTGCTAGCAGTGGTTTGTTCATGCGCCTGTCAACTAACAGACTGTTGAGAGCTACGTATGAGGCGCGATTGCGGCCCTCGAGAGGCATAGTGAATGGCGCGGGCGTATCCAGAGGAGACGATGAGAGACTTGGTGGCCATGTCGCACTGGTTCTGATGAGGGTGTCAGCGAACTGGTTCCGATGAACTAGTGCACGTGCTTTACGGTAACATGCTGCTCATGAGAATTTATTACCATTAGCGGTGCCACTTCAGAATCGAAGGCACAGTGCCATGTACCTCGGCGAGGCCACGATAATATTAAGTCGACGACGTCGAGACGCCATACCGGCCCACGACACAGCGACGAATTATGAAAACTTGGTGGAGAACGAAGAAAAGGCGGACGGGAAAGTGCAAACAAAGGACAGTAGGCACGAGTGATGTAGGCGACCAGCTAGTACGCATAGAGTAACGCCCCTTTCGATGAAAGAGGCTGGGAAGGAGGAAAAAAATAGTACATGTACACGGAAATGGCTGGCTGCTAATCTACAAGGGCTGACGATCCACTATTACGTGGCGTTGTGGGGGGAAAGGACCGACGAAGGAATGAGAATGGATCTATGGAAACTGGAATGTGACTGATGAGATGTCTGCGATAACGCGACGATGGTAATGGTAATATTATAATGGTCTAAAAGGCTGCTATTACTAATCACTCGCTGTTACTACTACGACGGTGCGGTCGATGTATTCACTACTCGTAATATTCGTTACATGTGGTGACAATAGCACAAGATCGACTATCTCATGGAGGGCAATTCGACCTCATCACGTGAGGGTCCAAGTTATTATGCATTCTCTTCTCGAACGGAAACCGGGGGGAGAACAGGCAAGGTACCAAAACTGACTTCAGCATTTGAGGCCACCGATTCATAAACACTGAATGACATCATGGGACATGACTTTTAAACTGTTGACTGTGTCCGACAGAAACTAGCGTGCTGGTTCTGAACCAGGCAGCTACCGCAGCCCGGTAATGCGCGCACTGGCCAGAAACAGCAAATTGAAAGAAACCAAAGAGAGCAATTTGCAAATCTGCTGGCTACGGTGATGGATCTCGTTGTAGGTTCGGGGCAAACAGAGACAGCTCAGTCAGCGTATCAAGACACCTCTCCCATGGTCCTTTCTAAACTAGTCAAGATTCTTCGTTCTAATCAGAGTCGGAGACCGCCGGGATCTATAAACGTGCCAGAATGCGGCTGGCAGCTCGTGCACAGCAAGAAAAACTATGCCACCGCCAGTCTCGGGCCTCATCTCTTCGATTTCGTCCTGCTAACTGCATTTTGCAAAGACGGCATCATGTGACTGGTCTCGTGGAGCGCATTCGGCTTCTCGCAAAGTAGTCTGAAAAAATCGGCTGGCTGAAGGCCAGAAATGTGAGTGTCATGATTGTAGAGAGGTGGCGTCTTCCTGTGCAATCCGTGCACGATTATGATGCAGGTATATATACACCATGACACAGGAGGAAGATGCCTCAGAACGTGTACCTGGATCTCAAGCAGACGACTGCCAAGAGGAATGCTTGGGCGTCGTATTACGTAGTGCAATGCTCCCTCGTTCCACATGACGGCAAAAAGCGAGGAGTTTAATTTAAATGATAGGCATTCAAATATTCAAGGTTGGGTTGGTCATCCGTAAGACGCGCGGCAATCCTGGGTTCGTGCCGGCGGCATGATACAGCATCACGGGATTCTCAATTTTCTTATAAGACCTTTATAATACCTTATCAACTGTCCAATTAGAAAATTGTGTATAATCCCTTATATTGGTAGGTCGACTGCAACCTAAGTGTCAGCCTGACAAAAATTGCACAATTATGTCAGTCTAATATATTAGGTCTAGCTCTCTAATAATTACATGCCTTGCAAGGAACACTTCCTATTATAATGGTAGGTTATCCGCTCAAATTATATAAGTCCGATACATCTTACCAACAGATCACAGAATTATACACATTATACACCTTACCAACGGATCACAGAATTATACACATTGCGAAGTAGCACTTTACTTATTGCTGTTTTCGACTCTTACAGCCATTTCAAGCGATTACAAGTAGCACTTTTTTCAGTAGATTCCAATACTCAAAATGTACATTTTACTTCTAAGATAAAGCTAGCAGATCAAGTACTAGTAACGTCGTAGTCGTCCTGTGGCCTGCACCCGTTGTCATGTGCATGCAGTCAAGTCACGTTCGTCATCGTCTCGTGCACAATGTGGCGTAGCGCTCACTTGCGTTGTTGTCGTTGGATTGCACCTACGCTCGTCGTCGTCATCCTGGGTATGGTGTTGGATGAATTTGCATCATGCTCGACCCCGCTGTCGTCATTGTGGTGATGGGTGCGCCACTGGGTTGCCTATGATCGTGGTTGTAGTCGCGCCGTCCTCGTTAGGGTCGTTGTTGTCGTCGTGGGTACACCATTGCGTTGCCCTCGTCCTCGCTGTCGTCGTCGCGGCAGTTAGGTCGTTCAAGTCGCTGTGGTGGTGATGGCAATCGGCACACCGTCGCATTGCGCTCGAGCTTGTCGTCGCCATCGTGGAGGTAGGGACACCCTTGCATTCATTGTCGTCATTGTGGTGACGGGAGTGCCGTTGCGTGGCCTACACCTTCGATGTGGTAGTGGTGATGGCAATGGGCGTATCGGCGCATCGCGATCGTGCTCATCATTGCCGTTGTAGTAACAGGGACATTGTCACGTTGCCCTCGTCATCACGTTCATCATCGTCGTCGTGGTAACAGGCACGCTGTTGCATTACCCGCGTATTCGTCGTCGTCGTCATCATGGTGAAGGGCACGCTGTCATGGGCGTACCATCGCATCGTGCTCGTCGTCACCGTTGTAGAGTGCGTCGCCTTTGTCGCCGTGCTGCACCTGATGTTGCACCGTGACTGTCCATGATAGGATTGTCTTCACCGCGTCCTTGGGTCGCCATCGCCATTACTCCAATGGACTCGGAGGAACTTGGTGCGCCATCTCGACAATTGCGTCGCCGTCGCCGACGATGTAGCAGTTGGACCGTCCTTGCGTCAAACCCGCCCTTGCTGTCGTCGTTGAGGGCACATCATCAAGTCGCTTTCACCGTCGTCACTGCTGCCAGTGGGTGGTAGGCAGGTCGCGTCGTTGCCATCGCTGTTGCCATCACCGTCGCCTTCTCGTCACTGGGATGGATAGCGGGTTGCGGTAGGCGCACTCTTGCGTCGCCGTAGCCATGGGAGTGAGGGTGGTGGCAAGATCGGCGTGGACGCGTCGTCGCGGTTGACGATGCGGTGGTGGCAGTAGCAGGTCGCCGCCGCTGCCTCGTCGTTAACGCAGCGGTGAGGTCGGCGTCGACGCGTCGTCGCGGCTAACGACGCGGTGGTGGTGGTAGCGGGGTCGCTGCCGCTGCTGCTGCGTCGTCGTCGTTGGCACAGCAGTGAGGTCGGCGTAGACACATCGCGGTTGATGATGCGGTGGTGGTGGCAGCGGGGTCGCTGCCACTGCTGCTGCGTCGTCGTCGTTGGCGCAGCGGTGAGGTCGGCGTGGACCCGTCGTCACGGTTGACGACGCAGTGGTGGTAGCAGCAGGTCGCTGCCGCTGCTGCTGAGTGGTCGGCGGCGGCGCAGTGGCGGGGTCTGTGTAGACGCGTCGTCGCGATTAATGACGCAGTGGTACTGCTGGGTCGCCGTCGTCGGCGCAGTAGTGAGATCGCGGTGGACACGTCATCGCGGTTGACGACGCGGTGGTGGCAGCGGGGCGCTTGGTCGTCGCTGATGATGCGGCAATGGTGATGGCGGCCCGGGCGTAGGTGTGCCAGGCAAACACCTACCCGCACTTGATCGTGTGCTTGAACGAGTACAATGGTGATCGATTGATCGGGCGCAGGACTTGAGGAAATTTTCAAGTCCTGCTGACTCATCATATCTCACGCTCAGACCAAGCGGGTCACGCGACGACGACGCGTCCGGCGTCCGCCGACCTGAGCACCATGTCGTCGACGATGACGACGCAGCGGCGGCGGCGATGACTCCGCTGTCATCTGTCATCATCACCACATCGTCAGTTGCGACGATGCGTCCACGCCGACCTCACCGCTGCGCCGCGACGACGACGACGACCCAGCAGCAGTGGCAGTGACCCTGCTGCTGCCACCACCACCGTGTCGTCAGCCGCGAAGACGCGTCCACGCCGACCTTACCGCTGTGTTAACGACGAGGCAGCTGCAGCCACCCGCTACTGCCACCACCGCATCGTCAACCGCGACGACGCGTCCACACCGACCTCACTGCTGCGCCGATGACGACAATGCAGCCGCAGCCGCAGCGACCCCGCTGCTACCACCACCGCGTCGTCAACCGCGACGACGCGTCGACGCCGACCTCACCACTGCCGACAACGACGACCCAACGGTAGCAGCAGCGACCCCGCTGCCACCACCACCGCGTCGTCAACCGCGACGACGCGTCTACGCCGATCTTACCACTGCGCCGACGACGGCGGCGAGGGCGACGTAATGGCATGCACATTGCCATAGCGGCGACGATGAGGGAGTGCTCACTGATAACGACGACGACGACGGTGTACATAGTACTAACTCTACAATAAAAATTTGTTTCTTGAGCTTATATTCAGTCGTAAGCTATTTTTGTCGTCCCAAAGACATTACAGCCTGACACCAATCACTAAAGAATGTCTTTCAAGGAAGCAGAGACACTCTTATTGATATTACTCAGAGCCATAAGGATTGGTATTCCTAGTGTCTATAAGTGGTTATTGCGAACTAATATCACAATGACACTTATTCTATGCATCTTATATTTGCCTCGTAAGCTGGGTGTTAGATGATGTTGGATGACAAATATACATAGGTCTGACGTTAACCTTGTAATGCCTTATATGCCCCTTGTAACGTATTATAAGGTCTAAAATAAATTGTTAACATTATATTAGATTACAATAGGTTATAAGTGCTTCGCAATGTGTATAATTCTGTGCAAATTCCATAATTTCTAACGTGGACCTTACAATCCCGTGATGTTGATACAACGGTTGCAGTCGACTCGGACCTGCGAACCTGACTCTTGACGGGCGACGACCGCTTCCAGTTACCTGAGGCCCGAAATTTCCAAGATCCTCAGCCACAAAAGAAGTGCGTGTTCGGCATGACGCATGTTGCGAGCCGCATGCTCTTGTTCGACAGTTTGATGGTCCCTGAAAGCATAGGCTTGCGCAGTATGAATGCACGGTGAATATGCCACTTCGGGACGCCCCGGTAGGTTTGCAACTTGAACAGACCTCACAAGATCCGACTATTTAACTTTCCGGAACTCTCAAAGATGCTTTCAGAGAAATCGCCCGACCCCGATCAGATGGTCACTTTACCCCTTCTCGCAACCTCATGGGTTTTCGACCCCAATAATGAACCTCCGGTGTATACACGGTCAGTCCCAACTCTGTTCCATGTCACAGTTTGATGTATCGCGGAGCCAGGCCTATGATTGGCTCTGAACTTGCCCTGCAGGTCTTTTCGAAAAACTCTGATACGCAAGTGATTTCTGTCCAACAACAAAATGGTGACGCTGATGGAACATGTATTCGCTCTCTAATAGAGATGGAGAGGTCTGCATCGGTATCAACTTTACCTCTACTTTGCAAGTAGAAGAGTTGAAAGTTCGCGCTCGCCAAGCCCTTGATAAACTCCGGTAATTTTTTTCTACGTGCACTTAATCGAGACTAGTCCTGACTCTTGCCCGTTAGCTTCGTGTGTCCTATAATTGCCTGTACCATAGAGGACAACGTATCACCGCGCTGGATTTACACCCCGTCCGCTGATCGCGAAGCATGGCTCGATCTGGCCTTTGCTGTCGAAGAACGAGGCACGTCGCTGGACCCGTCCGAGTTCGTTCAAAGCATCATGCTCAAACGACTCCCCTACACGGATAAGAATGGTACCACCACCTTCTTTAGGGCTTATCTGCTCACTACCTCAGAAGAGATGGCGGACGGCGGTAGGGAATATGGTCTATACTTTCATGGCACCCACACCATCCTCGACGCGCGGCCCGCACTGCATGCGCTGAACCTCATGTGCGAATGGATGTCGAACGAGGGCATGGACGTCGAAATCAATTCATCAGAGGAGTGGAAGAACCTTCCGGTCGATCCAATCACTGCAACAGGACTGCAGACTGTAGGACCGAGGATTCTGCAAGTGGCTGCAGAGCAAGGCATTCAATCTGGGGTGAGTTATATGCAGATCTGTTCGTGCTTGTGGTGAAATTAACTACAACCTAGCATGCCATGGTCCCTCCTTCCCGCGCGTTGGACATGTCTGATCCCCCGATTCGTTATACCATAACCACTTCGGAGTCGGAAACAATGGCAATAATTGCAGAGACGAAAAAACTGGGGCTCAGCATTTCTGCCTTGTTCAGTGCGGCACACTATTTAGCACAGGTCAAGATGAATCTGGTTCCCAAAGCAGAAGTCGATTTTTGGTCTGCATCGCAACTGTGAGCAATGTCTATTGAGTCCATCTGGCTCTTCATTCGAAACCTTTGTTTCTTCCAGCGTTGCGCTTGAACGCTACATGAAACCACCTGTCGACCCGAGGACACACCTCATATCATCTTTCACCATGATGCCATTGCGCTTTTCGATGGCCCAGATATTGATGGAAGGCGAGGAGAAGAAGAGATTAATCATGACGGCGAAGATAATTCAGGATCGTTTTAACAGTCATCTGGCTGATCCCGATCTTCCTCCTCTTCTCGCTACGCTGATGAGCCTGGGGACGCTTCAAGCGACCGCATGCCCATTAGGAGCGGAGGATCAGTCCATGCCGTGGTTTTGGTCGTTTAACAACCTGGAGGTGATAGAGAACAGACTGCGAACACGACACGGGAACATCACCGTCGATAGCATGTCCATCGGAACTCGAATGAGGAATCACCTGTAAGGGTTTTCCGTGGCCATACCTACTCCACTGCTACCGTCTTACCGCTTTTTCTCGCCTTGTAGGGTCGTTCACATGTGGACGATGAATTCCAAGTTTGTCTTCCAAGCTCAAGTGAGTGATCTTTACAACCAACTCTCTGTCAACTGTTAACAAAGCTAATGTAGGGTGCGACCGCTTTGGGAGAGGAATGCATAAAATCGATGTTGGAGGAAATGCGGAGGATTGGGTCCCTCGTTCTCAATGAGTCTTGATGCTCATCAAAGATGCTCATCAAATCTCTTACGTTGACAAGTGTCCATCTTTGCGCTAGCTGAACATGTATTTATAAAACGCTCCAATAACAGGCCTGGTCGTCATAGTTCAAAATACGTACGATCTGCAGCAAAAAAAAAGCTAAAGTCAGCGCATGCCGTGATGCTGGAGAAGTTGAAATCGACAACAGACAGTGGGCTCGAATTGCTCTTCAGACTTCGATACTAATGGATTCAAGGGCATCGACGCTGCTTGACAAGTATCCAGATCCCACGGGGAGTGTGTTCTGATCGGAAGACATGTCTGCTTGGAGTCTTGCTCGTGGGCTTGACGCGATGCTGGCACAGCAACCCTGAACCACGTGTTGCGGTTGAAGCTTATCCCGACGCTAGTGCGACTACACGGTGCCCGAGTTCAGCCGACTGAAAATTGGTATGGTAGAACTGCAAATATCACTGGGAAGGATAGTGTGACAAGGACCGCACATTGTAAATGAGAGTTACCGCTCAGACGGTCACTGGCAAGACTCAAGATACTGTACCAGCCAATTGAATTCGTCTGTCACGTGTCACACGGCCACTTGACGAGACGAAAAATGTCCTTTGTAACGCGTCACAAGAGGAAGTGTCGAATTAGTCTACCCAAATGTAACAACGTGAATTTAGGTTGCACTTAGTACCGCCGTGGGTAAAGCGTGTTTACCTTTCGTTTACGCTTCCCAGCCTTTCCTGCGCTACGTCGCCCATAAATTCTAACGATTCGGCCTGTCCGCCTGCCTCAATGTTGTCTTCGTGAGTGATTGTCAGCCACTCCTCTGACGAAATCGGTATGTTGTCACGCGTGATCCAAAAGAATGACGAATTACTTTTTTCGTCTCCCTTGTAACGCGTCACAAGGCATGACGAATTCAATTGGCTGGTACTATCATTGAACCAGATATGACAAGCTTTTCAGTGTTCAGCAAATAGCGTCACCAATATCCCACATTTTACCTTCGTTTTTTCACGAACTTGTGTGGGATAAAGTGGTCTATGACCTGAGCAACAAATTAGATTTTTTGGATTGTTGCATCGACCCCTGGCAGGATGCCGGTGGAAGGAGTGCGAATGGGTAGGGATATGACAAGTGCTGTCACGATCAGTCACGACGGCTAATTGAACCTCCGCCGTTCAGCAACCTCGCCAAGCGCCAGCGTCAGGTATGTTCGGGCGGCTCGGACTCTTGGAGCGAAGCCAGTCAAGTCATTTAGGAGGTGAATACTAAGCCACAGAATATGACAGAACTAGGTGTACTATGTATTCATTTGGTACTGGTTGTCGAGTAAGTATTGACGCTGTGTTGATAATGGTCCTGCTTCACTATGGTACGAGAATGAATAGAATTGAAATAAAGACTTATCTGGAGCTACTAGCATTGATAATGTCAACAAAATCCCCTTCAGTGAAGGACTGACTGTGTTGACATGTCATACGGTCACGCGTCTCCACCGCTACGCTCGCTTCGAGCGGAGTTTTTTTTGGTCCGTCCGCTACGTCACACTCTGTCACCACTTTGACCAGTATTTCCATGATCCTGTCTCTCGTTCTATACAGATAGTCAATCAGAGCTTTGTAAGAGCTGTGGGCAAACATTCCGCTGTTAAATCCTGTAATTCATGGCTTTCTGATCTAATCTGAACTTGTGTTCATGAAAACACACGTGTGTGAGGATCATGCCAAGATCAATGTTCCATCCATAGTTTGCTCCCCACTCGAGAAATGTGCCACAAAATTATATACACAAACAGGTCTACTACTATAGAATACATTGTGATTTTCTCGTATTTTTATCGGCGTTGTGCAAGATGCAATTGAAGGATCAGTGGTTTTGTCATATCCATACCCACTTGTCATATCCGGACCAATGATAGTACAGTAGTCCCGAGCTGGCATATAGTCACGTGTACGACACTATATCTCCGCCGCTCCGACCGTAGAGATACGCCACTAGTAAGTAATCGTCCTCGTACTCGTACCTCGTAATCGCCATATAGAGCTGGGTCAGTTCTGCCTGCCTGCTCGTCTTAGTGTTTCCGCTGTCGCGGCCACAGCTGGTTTCCGCGTAACTTCCGGTCCGCAGGATTGGATCTGCCAGTACATTCGGAGCCCATGCAAGCCGGAAAGTAAAACGGGTTACCGGTGATGTGGAAGCTGGACGCTCAGCGGTTCAGCATCGAGAGGAAGCCAACTGCAAGGCTATCAGCTTGCCACTCGTGTGCCAGGAGCCAAGCCAAGCCTGAGTCATATATGGCTGTGCCGGCGAGCAACTTGCTCTTATCCGTCACACTCAAACGTTAGAGCCAGTACAGTATCAACTCATTTGCACGGTCTGCATACTTTCTTCGCGCCCCACATGAGCACTAGCAGTTCATGTGGGACTGGAAGAGGGTTGTACTCCGTACTACTTGACCATCCCTTCCCTCAGTCTACAGACTTTGGACCAGCATCATGGTGTCGTCGCGGCTCACTCTTCAGAGTGATCTTCCCTCGGTCACCATGCCAGCCCTCGCGAATATTCAACAACGAATCTCACTCAGCGATGGACTGGCTCTCGGGCCGATGTTCGCCTCTTGCTAAAACGAGTTCAAACGTGGAAGGTCCAGGAGTGGGTCAAGCGGAGTCGGACAACTTCTGCCGTCGGAACGCATACGTACGACTACGTAGTACGGAGAGAGGACTGAATTGGCCGCATGTTATAGACCACCGCGCCTGCGTCCTCACCTCTGACTCATCCCATCCTCGTAGCAGGTGACACAGGGATGTGCAGCGTGCCCGCGGGGTCCAGTGCAGGAAGCCGTGGAGCCGGGCTCACATCGAGATCCTCAACGTCGATGGATCCCCGAGCTCGTCGACGATGTCTAATCACCATCCTCTTCTTGTACAACTCGTTCGAGGTAGCACCGTACGCCCGGTTCTCCTCGTGAACCGAGAGCTTCCTCTGAACTGCGCCGAAAGCTCAGACTCGGAAGATCCACATGAGGAGCCAGGCGCCACTATGGTGGCAGCTCCTTTGAATATCAAAGACCCGAGATACCTGGGACGCCACGCTGGCATCGACGTCAATCTAATCCGAATCTGACGCTTCGAGGACCGAGCGGTGGCAGTATGAGTAAGTACGTTACGGCAGGTGTCTTGTAGGAATCACACCGCTAATACGTCGCGCCGTCTGTCCTTCAAGCCGGGCTCCTTGGCAGGGCGTCGAATACGTCACCACCGCCTCGAGGTGATGACGATCTGGTTGATTTGACGAGCCTAGCATTGTGACAACTTGTCAGGATATCGACGGCGGATATCCTCCTTTTCCCCGGCGCTGTTGTCGTCAATCTCGTCATCATATTTCTCCAAGCTGACTCTACCCTAGCAGCACGAACTTGGTGTTTACATGCTTCCTGGCTGATCTCACGCAGGTCCGGTTCTCACGGATGCACGGAGAGACCGAAGATACGCTCGATCATCAAAAATACAGGAAGCAAGTCCTTTGGATCAAATCGCGTGGAATTCGATTGCTCTTCACTGGAGGCTAGTCGCATTAGTTTATGTCCGAGACTACTCTCACGCGGCCTCTCGAACGCATTGCGATATCCCATGATGGGTCTGCCGGATCTCAGAATCTAGCCAAGAATGGCACAACAAAGACAAACTAACTTGGGCGTCGCACACTTGGCGATGCCAGAGTTAGCCATGTGGAGCAATCTGGGTTTGTCGCATCTCGCCAGTCCAAAGTTCAGGATGTTGTGGATCAGAGCATGACTTGACCGCACCGTAATGAAATTTAGCATCGCCTTACTCCATTATTGTCAGTTACGCCTTTCACAGCCGACATTGCATTTCCAATAACCTGGTCAGTGACGGTCCGTTCGATCGAGTCGTTCTCGGTTATTACCGCGTTTCTCGAAAAGCTGGGTTGATTAGCTGAATTGGAGTTATCCCCTGGGTGATTGGTCACCTTGTAGGTAAACCGCTTGATAGTTCAAGCTCTGCGCTATGCGCCCGCGTATGCAAACAGAAACGCATTTAGATCCTTTAGGTTACTTTCCTGCTTGCACTCTGGTTATGGAACTCATGGCGCTAGCTACTCTTGCGTCTGATGCCTGTACGTTTTTCCTGCCAATAAGACTCTTGACAACTCTTGGTGACAGCGCTGAGGTCGACTTTGACGCCTTCAAACGCAACCAACTTGAAGGAAAGACTGTTGAAAAGGGTGGAGAGCGCTGCGACTAGAACGCTGGAGGCGAGGAAACAGCCAGACACAGTGGGTGGGTGAATTGAGGGCGAGCGATACTCGATCGAATCATATCGAGCGTCTTGGTTTTCCTTTAGAACGTTTCTATAACATAACAATAACAATATAGATGATTTCATCCATGAAGTATGAAAGCGTCCCCAACCAATGCGCCATACCCGTTGAGCATGTCCTGTCTAGAACTCCATAATGACCCGCTCAGAGAACCAATTCCGGACTTCTTCGTCCCAAACGACGAGGGGAACCTTGATCTGACCAGCAGCCATCCCGGTCACGCGGACCTTCCAATCCCTGAACTCGCTAAACGTGCCTCGTCGGAGCACCCGCACGGCCGGGAGGCCTACCTTGCCCGCACGCGTCTCCCTTAGATAGTTTTCGTTCCCCTGCACGAGATGCGCGTGCAGTTGCTCGGACGCAGAGGTTGGCGTGGGCCCTATGCGGCGCGCGTGAGCGGGGGAGATACGAAGGCAGATCGAACGAGCAGACGTACCCAGCTCGCCGCGCGGCTCTACGAAGAAACAGTACCGGGGTATGCTCTCGCGGAAATCGGGGGCGATGCACGACTCGGAGACAACGCCAAACGATTCCGAGATGGTATGGAGAGAATCCAAGAGTTCTTGCCCAGTCACGATCTCGTTGGCGAGGCGTATGTAGACGCTAGAGCGCGAGAGGTCAGTCGAATGTTTTGGGGTATGCATAGACTGCCTTTTCTCACCCTCGTCGCTGTCGAGAAGACAGGTGAGCTAGAGGAACGACCAGGTGGCAACTAGAAACGAACCTCGAGATAATGTACGATCGGTTGACCGTCGCAGGGGTCAAAGCCGACAACCTCGATAACATCCCCAAGACGGTATCTCCAGAGTCCGTCTCTCGTTGTCAACACAATCTCGTACTTGGCCCCGACTTCGACATCCCACTTGATAAACCGACATCAGATCATCTGATCTGGGCAGGACCGTGAAATGCACTTACAGTTTGTGTGAGATACTTGGATTCGTCCGGAGCGTCTACAGGAAGGAACTCGATGATGTCGTCTGATCCAACGACTTTATACAAGCTGGGGTCCCGATGATCGTACGCAAGAGCAAGGAAAGCCTCGCTGCAATTGATACCCAAGGTACGTAGTTCCACATCCGAACCCATATAGTCTCGGATCTAATCATATTGAGCAATCAAGAACTCTAGAGACACGTCTTGAACTTACTTCTGGGACGACCGTCCGGAATGGTCCACTTGAGATAGCGATAACAACTCGCAGGCCTGGCCAGATTCTGGTTAACCATCCAGGAGTTTGCGCCTTCCATGGAATATTACGGAGCTCCGTCGCACGTTGGAGATTTGGCGGTAAGAATGTCTGACGAAAAGCTTAGGGAGTTTTGGGTTTCACAAGAGACATCGCTTACCAAGAGCTTGTCTCTGAGATCACCAACGTCAACTGAACCCGGAATCGAGCCAGTTTCGACGCATTCGAGTAGCGTATCCCATTCCTCATCTATGACACGACAAAAGTCACGGAAAATGGTAGTGAACATCGTATTGATGAGTTCGATCTGAGGTTCGTAGAGGGCGAAGAGCGCATGCATGAAAAGGAAGGACTTATAGTCGGCGATGAAGGAGACACCCAATGGAGAAGATTGCCCGGGAACTGGAGGTGATGTATCAGTCTTACCCAGTAGCGTGCATCCAAAAAAGAAGTATCACGCACTCCTTATCGATTGGTAGAACGGATCCCTGTCGACGTGCTTGGAACCGGTCAATACCATAAGTGAGGGAGAAGGTCAAATACACACCATCTTGTTGGACATTCTGACGGTACCCGTCGACATGAGACACACAGGCATTTTCAGCTGGACTTCCCCATAATCGCCCAGGGCTTCAACCACTTGACGGTGTCTGAGAGAGTAAACGATGCAGCTCTTCCCCTTGGACCCAGTGGCAGCGCTGGAAGCTTTCATAGTCTGTGACGTTCCAGTTGACATGTGTTCTGGATGACGATATTTCAAGAAGTGCTTTGTTGCGCCAGCGCTCGTGCCAGAGGAGTGTGCAACGAACTCTGGAAATCCTGGAGCCATCAAGTTCTCGATCAAGGACATCCTACAGGGTTGCTCAAAAACACGGGAGACGAAGGGGTGGTAATGTTCATAGGTGCTGAGAGGGACATTGGCGTGGAACGTTCCAAATGATGTGGATTCACCGCGTCTAATTGCGTCCCGCAAACGAGACAGAACTTCGGATTCCTTGAAAAAGATAGAAATGGAGTTGGTCTCGACGAGGTATGAAAGCACGGCCTGCGTGCGTTCACGAAGACTCGTTACTAACGATGGCGTGAGGGATGAAATTGGCGGTGAAGGGGATTCGTTGGCTGAGGACATGGCGTCAGTTGGGACATGTAGGGATGTTGGGTCCACTATTATACAGACCTTCCACGCGGTGTGTTACCTCGGAGCTTCACTGGCCGAACATCCCAGGGGCAACGATAGGATTACGTTGACTCGCACGTGAAGAGTTCCCAAATTGTCTTGCAACAGGCTGTGAACCGGCGGTAGTACCATCAAGCTTGCATCAAGGCCATACTGTAAGCGATCCGACCGCCGCGCGTAACCGCTACACCAAAAAGCAAAATACTGAATGACTTAGCATTCAGTATGCCGGACGATATATGTACTAGTTACGGGACCTAGGTAAGCCAGTGTGCTTACACATACCTCTGAGCTGCCAGCAGATCAAAGTTAAAGTAATTCGTGCGATTCGAGAGACCATCCGGCGGCTTGCTGTACGACCTGATGAGTCCAATTTGCTGTCGGCTCTATGTAGACAAATTTAAACAGCAAGAGCCTGCCAGTGGACTTTGCTCCGCGACTGCAAGTGGTGTAAGGCGGTGTAGTGTCGCATCACCAGACTCAGACTTGGCGGCGACCACGTCTTGCAAAGTCCAAGTCGCCGCATCATCATGTGAGACCATTAACTAGTACCGGGTGGCTATTCGCTGACCAGCAACTTGATTTTTGTTTCCGCCTTGGCAAAGGCGGGTCTGATTGCATCATCGATCGATAGACACCTAGGTTGCGCCACCTAAACTGAATACGACCCCTGGACGAGTACTATCCCAGTCATCTGGCTATGTACCTGTGCCGCTGTGCGAAAATTCCCTATAGGCCTAGAAACATATATGAAAGTTTGGACACAGCCTGGGGTCACTCATTCAAATTATTGGCCAATAGATCGTCCCATCGGCCGAGGTGGTGATTATATCTTGCTCAGGCGCCCAAGGGCCAGTGTTATAGCTCGCCAGAGCGGACAGCATTTGATGATATATTGATACACGAGAACCTAGCGAACTGATTCCATGGTACCAGGTAAGCCCCTCTCCGCTACGCACGCACTTGTTTCTATTCGAGTTTGGCACACTGGTCCACATTGGAGTCCTGCTGCAAGTATGTGTTAACCCGGGCTATTCTACTGCAAGAATTAGTGGAAGGGGATTCGTTTACTCACCACGTCATAGCAGCAGAGCAAGGTACCACTATGACAGTCCCCATCAGAGCCTGTACAACTCGATCCGCTCCAGGACGTATCAAAGCCCTAGTCGCGTGCACATCAGCAAGGCCTAAGAGCAGCAGCTACCGTGACCTACTTTCCAGGCAGACCCGCAGCATACCGTCGAGCACTTAGCAGTGACGACATTAATCATAGAGAAGAGTACGATGAAAGCACAGGTGAAGTGGGCGAGCATGATTAGGAAGGTGCCTTTGAACTCGAGAGGCGAGTGTTTTTCTGAGAATTATGCATCGCAGAGTGAGCCATTAAAAGAGGGGAGGGTTGGACACAGATCGTTATGGTAGAAGGTTAGGGCTTCCACGCCATTTGGACTTCACAACGAACTCATGAACGTTGCTTGAGAACAGTACACCGAGGATGTCTGCTCGTCTCATAAGCGGGGCCCGTGCGGTTGAGAATGGGGTGTGCAGAAATGACATGCTGATGTCCGCATGGGTTGATCAGGCTTACCGGAAACACTCTGGATGCAACAGATATTGTTTCGTACATCCAAGTATGTGACCTCCGTTTGTTTGACGCAGGCCGTGGCGTAAGACAACTTCAGTCAGGGTTCTCTTTTTCAAGGTACGTTGAGACAATTGTCAGGTGTTCTCTCTAGGCCGTTGCCTACGGATGATCGATGATCGGTACTAGGATTCCGTCATATCTCCTAATGGCGCTGCCATTAGCACCGCTCTACGAAACTGTGATCCGCTGGGGTACTAGGTATTACGATGGACTTCGGATGCTATGGTCACGGTCCGTTCGGGTCGTTCTCGGTTATTATTACCGCGTTTCTCGAAAAGCTGGATTGATTAGCTGAATTGGAGCTATCCCCTGGGTGATTGGTCACCTTGTAGGTAAGCCGCTTGATAGTTCAAGTTCTGCGCAATGCGCCCGCGTATGCAAACAGAAACGCATTTAGATCCTTTAGGTTACTTTCCTGCTTGCACTCTGGTTATGGAACCCATGGCGCTAGCTACTCTTGTGTCTGATGGACCTGTACGTTTTTCCTGCCAATAAGACTCTTGACGACTCTTGGTGACGGCGCTGAGGTCGACTTTAACGCCTTCAAACGCAACCAACTTGAAGGAAAGACTGTCGGAAAGGGTGGAGAGCGCTGCGACTAGAATTTAAACGATGGAGGCGAGGAAACAGCCAGACACAGTGGGTGGGTGAATTGAGGGCGAACGATACTCGATCGAATCATATCGAGCGTCTTGGCTTTCCTTTAGAACATTTCTATAACATAACAATAACAATATAGACGATTCCATCCATGAAGTATGAAAGCGTCCCCAACCAATGCGCCATACCCGTTGAGTGTGTCCTGCTTAGAACTCCATAATGACCCGTTCAGAGAACCAATTCCGGACTTCTTCGTCCCAAACGACGAGGGGAACCTTGATCTGACCAGCAGCCATCCCGGTCAAGCGGACCTTCCAATCCCTGAACTCGCTAAACGTGCCCTGTCGGAGCACCCGCACGGCCGGGAGGCCTACCTTGCCCGCACGCGTCTCCCTTAGATAGTTTTCGTTCCCCCGCGCGAGATGGGCGTGCAGTTGCTCGGACGCAGACTCGGAGGTTGGCGTTGTGGCAGTGAGAGAGGCCGGGGCTGGACAGCTGGTGGAGGTCTCGAGGCGTGGCAGTGAGGCGAGGTCACGGGGTCGTCGGAGGTTGCCGGAGTGGGTCGTAGCATAGCATAGGCGTTGTGTAGAGCCCAGCAGAGGCACTGTCGCAGGTCGGGGTAGTCAGCCATAGTCCCCCCTTCCCCTTTCCAGCGTGGGCCCTATGCGGCGCGCGTGAGCGGGGGAGATACGAAGGCAGATCGCACGAGTGGACGTACCCAGCTCGCCGCGCGGCTCTACGAAGAAACAATACCGGGGTATGCTCTCGCGGAAATTTGGGGCGATGCACGACTCGGAGACGACGCCAAACGATTCCGAGATGGCATGGAGAGCATCCAAGAGTTCTTGCCCAGTCACGATCTCGTTGGCGAGACGTATGTAGACGCTAGAGCACGAGAGGTTAGTCGAATGTTTTGGGGCATGCATAGATTGCCTTTTCTCACCCACGTCGCTGTCGAGAAGACAACCATCAAAGCCAACACCATATCATACCCGGGCCTCTGAGTTGCCAGCAGATCAAAGTTAAAGTGTTCGTGCGACTCGAGAGACCATTCAGCTTGCTGTACGGCCTGATGAGTCCATTTTGTTCCCAGCTCTATGCAGACAAATACGAACAGCAGGAGCCCACTAGTGGGACTTGGCTCCGCGACTGCACTGAGTGGTGCAAGGCGGTGTCATTGGTGCCACATCACCAAACTTGGCGGCAACCACGTCTCGCAAAAGTTCAAATTGCCGTATTCGCTGATCACCGACTTTTGTCTCCGCCTTAGCACAGGCGGGTCTGATTACCCCATCGATTGACTGACACCCAGGTTGCGCCACCTAAACTGACTCGGAAGACGGCCCTTGGACGAGCATCACCTGGCTATGTACCTGTGCCACCGTAAGAAAATTCCCTAGAAACATGTCTGGAAATTTGGACTCAGCCCATGGGGCTCATTCAAATTATATGGTATCGAGGAAGTTACTGATGCTAACATCCCTTCTCTTTGCACCAGACCATGACATGGCATTCGAGGCCAACCTACGACAGAAATGACCATCATGATGATGGTGTCGCTCTTGCAAGGTGTGCAAACCTCAGGAATTAAAATTGTACCACGGTCATGTTGGCAAGTTCCGCTAATATGATATGGCCCCAACAGCTCGGTAAACGTGGGGCGAGGCCCTTTAGAACATACGAATACCTGACGAGCTGGCAGTGTAATAGGCATCGCTTCTACCAGGTAACCCCTCCCCACTATGCACGCACTTGTTTCTATTTCGAGTTGACGTTGGCACACTGGTCCACAGTGGAGCCCTGCTGCAGGTATGTGTTAATCCGGGCTATTTTTCTGCAAGAATTTATACAAGGGGATTCAATTGCTCACCACATCATAGCAGCAGAGCGTGGTACCACTGCGACAGATCCCACTGGAGCTTTCACAACTTGATCCACCCCAGAATGAATCAGTGCCCTGATCGTGTGCAAATCAGCAAGGCCTAACAGCAGCAGATACCGTGCCTACTTCCCAGGCAGACCCGCAGCATACCGTCGAGCACTTAGCAGTGACGCCGTTAATCAAAGAGAAGAGTACGATGAAAGCACAAGTGAAGTGGGCGAGCATGATTAGGAAGGTGCCTTTGAACTTGAGAGGCGAATGTTTTTCTGAGAATTATGCATTACAGAGTGAGCTATTAAAAGGGGAGAGGGTTGTACACGAATCGTTATGGTAGAAGGTTAGAGCTTCCACGCCCTTTGGACTTCACGACGAACTCATGAACGTTGCTTGAGAACAGTACACCGAGGATGTCTGCTCATCTCACAAGCGGGGCCCATGCGGCTGAGAATGGGGTGGGCGGAAATGACATGCTGATGTCCGCATGGGTTGGTCAGGCTTACCAGAAACACTCTGGATGCAACAGATATTGTTTCGTACATCCAAGTATGTGACCTTCGTTTGTTTGACGCATCCAGACGTCCGTGGCGTAAGACAACTTCAGTCAGGGTTCTCTTTTTCAAGGTACGTTGAGACAATTGTCAGGTGTTCTCTCTAGGCCGTTGCCTACGGATGATCGATGATCGGTACTAGGATTCCGTCGTATCTCCCAGTGGCGCTGCCATTAGCACCGCTCTACGAAACTGTGATCCGCTGGGTAGGTGTTACGATGGACTTCGGATGCTACGTTGATTAGGAGACAAGGCACAGTTTGAAATAACCCACAAAGGAACCTACAGTCCTGGAGCTGAAGGGCCGGCAAACTGGTATCTTGGGGTCACCGACACTTAGTGTAGCATGGTCCAATTAAAGCTCCGGCACCCGGATGCTGAGGACAGTGGTGTCCCAACTTACATCTTGCTGATTTGTGGGGGAAAAAAGATTTGAGGGAACGAAACATCGTTACATTTATGGTGATTGGCCAGACATCCGAGTCGAGCGTCTAGACTCGAACCGAAGACCAGGAATAATGCGGATGCGGGGAATGAAGTAACCCAGCGCGAGACACTGGCACAGAAGCCAATCCCGAAGCACCAAAGTGCTTTCCTCACCAACCTCGAATTTGGTACTGAGCTGAATACACTCACGACGTGCGACCCAAGTAGAATGGTGGATCCGCCAGGAGAGAAGGAAACCTCTGATAATGACTGCGAGCACGACGAACAACACAAAAACCTGACGACAAGGCGGAACCTGACCTAAACCTCTCCGGCATCTTCCGACTGCTCTCCTATCTCCTGACCTGCTCTGCGGCTGGCGGCTCCGCTCCAAGGTTAGGCCGTAGACGTTTCACGGGGAAGAATATCTAAGATACTCGAGTATCGTCGACTAGTTTGCATAACATATGCCAATCAGGAGCAGTCAGGGAGTCAAGGCACTGTGATGCCAAGAGACTTGAGCCAGAGCCAGAAGGACAACCGGTAACTGAACGAGGTAAGGGCATGCGCTTTTCTCGATAACAGGCCACTCACTGGACCTGATTCTATTTGGTCTCAGATGGCATCATGCTAGTGGAGGATAAAATGATAGTTTGGCCGCTGCGGAGCTTTCGAGTACAGTCTTGGTCTTATGTGTGTGCATGGTGGGGATTAAAGCGCACACCACACAAGGCACGCGTCTAATATTTCTTAGCAGCCGTGTTCTCGCGCGGATGAGCTTCCGACGCAAAGTTAGACGCCCTAATGCATCAGATCATGCTAGTCCTCAAGCATGCACTGCACACTAGACATGACTGAGATAGAGGTCTACTTGAAAGAATACGCATGCGGTTGGGTCAGATCGGTGGTCAAATAGCACAATGGACGGAGTGAGGCAACCCCCCAGGAGCACAAAATTGATGTCGTCGCAGGCTCATCTGAATCGCACAGTGTATGGGAACATCTGGATTGAAGGAATCTGGTGAGTCACAGTACCATTTCGATTTTGAGTTTTACATGACTGGAGATGGGGATCGCTAAGCCTCTTTGGAATACCAAACGGACTGTCCACGCGACAGACACCATCCACAGTGGGCCCAAATATCCACTAGGTACGTATACATTTCTAGTCGTGGCTAGAGCATCGCTTCCCATTGGTGCCATCCTGTCAATGGATGTCAAGTAAAGAATCCCATCGTGATTGAAATACTTACCAGACTATGACAGCAGAGCTTCCTCTTATTGCCGCAGTCCCCATGGGCAGGTCTACAACCTGACCCAGACCACGAACTGTCCTGGTTGTATGCACATCAGCGCAACTTTATGGAAGAAGACATCATAACTTACTTGCCAGGCAGCTGCGCAGCATACTGACGTACAATCGCCAGTGGCGGCGACGGCACAGATCACAGCGAAGAGTACTATGAAAGTATGGGCGAAGCGGACATACATCTCTGAGAGAACGTCCTTTGGCTCGAAAAATGAGTATTTTGCTGAGCGTTACGCGTCCTTATAAGAGGAGCGGGCCATACAGACATAGTAGATGTATGGGCACGGGAGCTTTCAAGTTGTCGTTCTCGAAACTTTTCTCCTTGTAACGAATGGACATGGTTTGGTAACGCTGGCTAGTTTCAGTCGTGTCTGGCTGAGACGAGACTTATTGTGACGATCACCGTGACGCTGCGCGGAGGGTGTGTTGAACTCAGGCTTGCTTTCCGCGCGTTGCGCTGAACGTTCTCACGATCAATAAGTTCAAACCATGAGGTGAACGTCGGCAACACTGACTCACTTGCACCCATATGCCTCAATCGCATGGGCATACTTCAAGGTTTCTGGCTGCACCGCACGGTCGCCAGGGGCGATTCGAATCAGAATGCAAACCATGGTCAGACCATCCAGCACTTACCCACAGGGCTGCAATACTGAGGGACTGGCACGTTGTCAGTATCCTGACGATATTCCGTCAACCACAGTCATGCTATGTGCTACTAGTGTTTTGGATCACAACTTGTTAGAGCCCCGGCATGTGTCCAACGTTCTTGGGATGGCAATATTCTGACCAGTCTCGTGCGGATGTAGGGCTTCTGTATTAGATGGCCCGTGATGTCAGATGGTTCTTGAACACATCATGTACCTGTATACACTGGCAGGCGCAATTAGTATGATGTCGCATCGGTGTGAGCAAGATCTTTCTAGAGAGGATGTGATGTTTGGACTGGTGGCGGACAAGCCCGGCAGCACAGAATCGTTGCCGTCGCTGGATAATCTACATCACACAACGGGCACGCAGAACTCGTGGTAGTGTTATATCGTGTGATGCTTGGGGAGTCCCAGTACGTTTCAACTTTATACTTTCATGGCTCCGAATTGATGTTTCACATGGTTAGAGGTAGGAATCGCTGAGAACCTCTTTAAAAATACCCAATGCACTAGCTATGCTGCAGACACCAATCCGTCCTGAGAAGTGTTGGTCCATCCCCACTAGGTTGGTACTTATTTCAGGTTGAGGTTGACGCATTGATTCGCATTAGTGGTTCCATCAGGCTGTCAGTATGTCAGATTAAGCAATCTTGCGAGGTCTCCACGAGGTGGCTCGACTACTTACCAAATCATAACAGCAGAGTGCGTAATTAGTGGTACAACTTCCGTGGGCCAACGCACAGCTTGATCCGGACCACGTGTTCCCGACCTGGTTGTATGCACGTCAATACCGTGACGGCTGGCAGAAGACATCATGACTTACTTGCCAGGCAGATGAGCAGCACACAGAGGAGCATCTGGCGGTGACGGCGCCAATCATAGCGAAGAGTACGATGGAGGTGTAGGTCAAGTGGGCAAACATCTTAGAGGACGTCGAAGGGTGAGTTATTTTGCTTTGCTGAGCACCACGAATTACAGCGTCCTTTTAAGAGGAGCGAGGTATACAGGTACGATCAAGGTATAAGGACAATAGTCCGCCGAGGATCTGCTTGTTTCACTAGCTGAGCCCGTCGTGTGACGAGCTCAAATCACCGAATTTTCGAAACCGTGAGTCGGTCGACGCGCTATGGTGATGTCCACATGGGTCGCCTCCGGATACGATTGGATTCGTCTGACGCCCTACAGAGGCGTTGGGTCGACAAGTGGATTTCCTCCACTTGTTCCAGGGAGCAAGAGGAATGGTGATAAATTCACGTCCCTTGGCCCGAACGCAACACCTTGCTGGTGTAGACTTGGATCGATGGCGCAGATGTGGGGAGTATATACTCATGAGATACGGGCACAACGGTCCGGTTCGTTCCTGACCCACCTTAGGTTCCGGAATTAAGCCGAACACACTCTCACGAAATATAGACCATCATGATAGGTGTTTCCAATAGGAAGATATCCGAGGTCGTGGCTCAAATGTCGTCTGCACGATGAGTCTGTCGGTGGGCAAATATCGAGGATCAAAACGCTCTGCGCACAAGGCATGTGTCCAATATTCTGGGCTTGAGCTTGTCTCGTGCGAGTGACAGACTTCCAACTCAGGTGCCGTAGTACTATACAGTTCGGGTACTTTACATGGTGTCTCTGTGATGAAAAGGTCTTTCCGGGGAAAATGTACATGGACTTAGGTCCGGACGCGGTCCGTAGTTCAACAGCGTGATGGCAAGGTGACCTGGTAATACAGAACTGTCTAGTCACTGGATAATCCGCATTGCACAATGGATAGACACAAGTCCAAAGAAAGGGCAGGAATTGATGTTGTGTCATACCGTGCCAGTGAGTTCCAGCACTGTTTTATCCTATTATATTTCGTGGATCCTATTCTCGCTGAGTTTTGCACTACAAGGACGGGGATTGCTGACAATCTAAGAGTACCGAACCAACTACGAGTAGTATAACAACTACTATCCATCCTACGATGTTCCGATCCATCCTCACTAATGGTATACTTATTTCTAGTTGAGGTTGGAGCATTGAGCTGCATTGGTATTTTGCTGTCAGGTATGTCAAGTCAGACAATTTCGATGCAAGAATTTCTAGGTGGTTCGTTACTCACCAAATCATAACAGCAGAGCGTGCTTTTACTTCCACAGCTTCCATGGGCTAGTGAACAGCCTGATCCAGACCAGGTACTCCCGACCTGGTCGTATATCGGTCAGTGTGGTTCAATGACGGAAGGTGCCATAACTTACTTGCCAGGTAGACGAGCAGCATACCGACGAGCATCTAGCAGTAACGGCACCAATCATAGCGAAGAGTATGATAGAGGTGTAAGTGAAGTGGCCAAACATCTTTGGGAAGACTTGTGTGAGTGTTTTGGTGATTGTCACAAATTGGAGTGTTCTTATAGGCGGGGCGATAATTGAAGTGTCAGCACGGGTGCTCTATCGTTCTCTGGGCTTTCAACTGCATGGCGACAACTGTAGTCCGAGGACGTCTGGTGGTCTCACCAGCCAAGCCCATCGAGTTCAGACCCTGTCGCGTGACAACTTCAAAATTGGGACAGCGAACCGGGCACAGAGGAAAATTATACCAATACCTGCATATGCAATCGGGTTCCTCTACCACCAATGCCCTCCAAACGCGTCAGATTTTTGTTCAGAACATTTCGTGTCATCTACTTGCTAGGGGGAGGTAGATCATATTCAGAGAATTTCAGACGTTATAAATTGGCTGATTTGGCTCCGTCCATGGTTCCATTTTGCGCACGGGGCGCTTTGTCAGACCTCCCGTATCGGTGTCTAGCCCGCTGACCGCGGATGATCGATCAGATTCCTGATTCTCGAATCTCGGGTTGATGCTGCCGCATATGTGGGACGCAGGCCACCTTTGGTCGTTGAGACGTTTCAGGAAGGTTGTTCCCACACTACTCAGCTAGAAACTCTCTGCTGCGAATGACTATCGCTGGATGCAACGTCAAGGCCGGGAGTGTACTCGTATAGACATGATCGTTACATGACATTGGACTACCTCCAGCCTGAGGATCATGGATGCTGCCATCATTCGGACAGAATGGTCATAAAGCCTAGCATGTCTGCTCCTACCTCAATCGTCGCTTTCTCGACCACCAGCATGCCTCCCTTTACCATGACCGACCAATATACGTACAATCTCCATGACGCGCGCAGAAACGCCCACTACACGATCGCCACTCTGGCATGCTACTGAAAAAAAGTGACCAGAATCACCAAGTACCGTCGGAGCGGCCCCGGGCCGCCCGGCGTCCGGAGGCATCCATCAAATGGCACTGCCTCAAGGCAACGGTGTTCTGCTTCGGCGGAGAGGTCGCTCTGCACGCTTGTGGCGACAGGCAGACGTACAAGTGGAAGTGGAGGCCGACGCTGACTTACCTAGGTCCCGTAACTAGTACATATACCGTCTGGCATACTGAACGCTAGTCGTTCAGTATTCTGCCTTTTGGTGTAGCGGTTACGCGCGGCGGTCGGATCGCTTACAGCGTCCTTCCTTGGTACTCGGATGGGGAAGGCTGGAGCACACAGAGGGCACCGAGGTCGTCTAGTTCCGTTGTAAGAACATTGGGACCTTTGAAGCAGGTATATTCGTCTCTCCGAAGGTGGTCCTAATCTTGGATCATCTCACCCCCACACTGTCCACGTCGAGTTGTTGCAGCAGCGTTTCAACAACAGGAGAATCAGTGACACAACGGTGTGATGGGTGATGACAATCTTGGATATATCATGATGCGTTCTCCCATTCCATTCGAAAACTTTGGCCCTAGCTATGTATCATATCGCATACCGAATGGTCACCTATCCTGACTGCAATTTTCACAGATGCTTCTATCGACAACTTATCACATCACCGAAAGAGTGAAACAATCTCATCACGACACCATATCAGTGTACCGGATATAGAGAAAGGAACCGAGTGCCATGGAGACTACACATCCAAGTCACATCCGAGCTCCACGAACACCGAAGGTCCGGCAGCGAGTGTCCTGCTCGGTCTCTAAACCAGAGTGGCAAGTAAATCTAGTTTAGACTATCCTCTTTCGTAGTACCAACATGCACTATCGTGGCTTTGTTGTTGTTGGAGAGAGGATACCGATACTCCGGCTGGAAGGAAAAAAAAGTCAGACAAATGCAACGAGTCATGAAACTCTGTGCGGTCCATAGGGCAGATGGAGACATGATTCTGCTCATCCGCTTCATAGTGTGGGACGATGTAAACGCAGGTCATGCAGCTAAAGGTTGCTGAGGCGACATCATAAATTCCCTTGGTCTATGTCATCGAAATGTAGAGGCACGACGTGCTGCAGGTTTGAAAATTTGACCCACAAACGAGGCGACAATGTACTACCCCTCTCGAATCTGGTTTAGGACACCCGGGAAGACGGGCACTGTGCGGTCCACATTAGCGGTTTTGACCAGGTTGGCCTCCATGGGTGTTTCGTGGTTAAGAACACGTCCTTGTCGCCTTCGGCGATTGCATGCGGGAGACGAGGGACGGTTTGTGGTCGATGAGTATGGGGGGAGTTCTCCGGGGACCCGGGTTTTGTGACTTCCTCTCCTGAGCTGGGGGGGCTGAGTGGGTACGTTGACGATATGCCAGGCGGGATTCCATGCAACTTGGGGCTAGGACCGTCACTACTCGGCACTTCGTAATGCTGACCATCCAAGCATGTCGTCCTGAAGGTAAAGAATGAACTCGAAGAAGGGGCTAGCAAGAGGGCAAGGCCATGGGCAGACCGCTACTGGCGAGGCTCTGAGTTGCGACACTATGCAGACTCCAGCCACTGTGCCAGGACCCCAGCTACTGCCACTTCGGTTGCATTCGCAATGCAAAGTTCACACCACACCACACGGGATCTCGTCCGTGCCGCCCACAGGCGATGCACGGACTCCGACAGAGGATAATAATATAGCCATGGCATAGTCCGCGGAAGTGTATCACCGCCTTCAAGTCTTCGACCCACGCACACGGCATCCTTCCGCTGTTGTGAACCTTGAAACAAGTGCAATTTTCGAGTCCTCGATTCGCGTGCACGGTGTTCCACAGCTGTCACGAGCCTTCACGTCAATCCAACCTGGACGAGCCAACAAGTAGGTGTTCCCGTGTGAGATCCGGGAAATAACCATATGTGCAGGG
>JBBPTU010000275.1:0-30310 GCA_038094295.1 Tylopilus aff. beelii | reverse complement strand
CCGATCTGCTCACAGGCAAGATGGGTGCTCAAGCAGCTTTCGACTTACTTCATTCAGCTGGATATCAGTCGATCATGCAGTCCAAAGCTCATGACAATTACCTTCTCCGTTCCACTTGGAATGAGACAAAGTATCCTCTATTCAACGCAGCACATAGTAGTGAGATCGTCAAGAACAGATGTTATTGGAACTCCAGTAACAATTATGACGTGCAAGATTTGCAGTCGAGTACGAATGCAGCTCGCCAGGATCGTTCCCACGCTTTCGCATTGCACGAACCTCCGACGTTCAAGTTGGGGCAAGTCTAATATCAATGGTTGCGGAGGATGTAATGGCTGGACGACTACCCAACTTCAACTTTCAGCAAATCTCGTCTGCGGCATTATGCGAGGCGATCTGCAGTTTTATATCTAACAAGAATGTCTTCCCCGAGACAGCAAAGATAGTGAAGAGGTATGCTCAGCACTCGCACCTGAGCTACCTATGGAATGGGTTACTAACCATTCGTGGTCTTCTGTCCTCGAACATCCTCTCATTTACTCTCGCTGAACGGAGGTGGCGTGTCGACTATGGCCTTGACCAGCGTTACGAAGCCACCACGATGCTTGCGGTCCCATACCGAGCTAAAGATGTCCCAGCACCAAATACGCAGTTTGGCCATCCAGATCTCACCATCACTCTCACATGTTTGTCCTACTACTATATGGGCCTCACCGAGGAACAACTACGCAATTCATTTCAAATTCTGCTCGACCAGGATGTCCAATCTGCAGAGTACTCATCCTGGATCAGAGATTGCGGGTCGCTGCCTGACTCTCTTCGGGAACTGAGTGACATTAACCCTAGGTCATCGGAGGAATGGGACAACATCACGCTTCCACTTTTCAGGAAGAATCAAGCAGTAATAGATTTCTACCTTTCGTGAGTAGTGTTCCACAAGGAAGCGAAAGAGTTTCCGTTGAAACTGTGCGGGTCTAGCTGGGATTTAGGAGAGAGGCGGGAGAGGCTTGTAACCGGTGAGCAAAGCAGCGGTTGATGACGTGAGTTGCCTGCTGAGTTGATTCTCAGGATTCTCAGGAACGAATGACGGTCGATGGCTATTGCCCATGTCTGTTGTTCAGCATGACCTTGACCATCAGAGGGGGAGCAACGCCAGAGTCCTTTCACAACTACTTCAGCAAGAACGAGAAAAACACTCGCAAAATTATATTGTCACCTACAAGAACGGACAGAAACAAACCACTCATGAACTCCTCAACCTGGTGGCCACGCAACAACCAGAAATTCGCGTTTTACTGGATGTTGGAGCACAGATACTCGACTTATCCTGTTACCAAGTAGCTCAAACATGGCTTGGCCTCGTCCGTGATTCCGAAGCAGCAATCTTTTTCGGCTGGCGCGACGAACTAATAGTTCTGTCACGAAACAGTCATACTCAACCGCTTGCATCGTCACCATTTTCTCAGCAGTTGAATGAATGTGTCGTCTACCTGGATCATTCACATACTAGAGGAACCGATCTCAAATTCCCTATCGGATCGCGGGCAGCAGTCACATTGGGCCCAAAGACGACAAAGGATGCCCTGGTGCAAGGTTCGTCGAGGCGCCACTAGTGTCGAGCTGACGGATTTCATTCACACCTGCAATACTTTTCAGGCTGTATGCGAATGCGGAAGCTGGGCCATGGTCACACCGTCATGTTTTTTGCGCCGCCGGGGGTTGACCAGAGCATTCGGGCGGTGACTGGCAAACATGATCCGGATGTCCAGATCATGATCAGTGATGTCCTATCCTGGACGATACAAGAGACGTGGGCTGATATCGAGCATCGAGCACCTTACTGGGTGCAACAAGTGATCGAGCATCAATCGAGATACGATGCATTGTCCCGTTTTTACAACAAGGAGCTCACCTCAAAGCAACTGTCGGACGCATGGCAAAAGCCGAACTGCAAATTGTTAGCTGAGCTGTATGCGCCTCGTGAAACAGAAGAAGTACAAAGCGACTTGTCGGTGGTACCAGGGATGCAAGAACGATGCAATGTACTCGGAATTCTATCAGTTCCTAGTAATTCGGATGGCCGGCTAGAGGAGGAACAAGAACGGGAGATCCACAGGGAGCGCGAGCGAGAACGAGAAGTGGAACTGCCTCCAAAGGCGGAACTGATGGACCATGTTCTTCATCCAGATGTCGTGTCATTCGTCAGCACCGGAGTCATACCACCACTACACTCAGGCAGCGCCTTTCTTCCAGTCTTTACGACGCTTGAACGAAGTACTGCGGCTACTCGTGATGCTGATGTCTGGAGTTCATCTATTCTGGCAACGGTGGACTTCAGCAGGACGATCAAGCCAGAGTCCACCAAAGGGACTATGGACCAGTACCTCAGACCTGTCCAGTGGATTCTCTCTTGTAAAACTGCTCGGGGCCCGGTGCTTGTCATCTTGAGCCCATTCGAAGCGGATCTCCTGATGCCTGATATCAGGGCGAGCAAACGTCCATCTTCATCTGTATGCGCCACGTACTGCGGAGCGCACCAAGCCAGCCGACGATCTCAAGCTATATATATAAATGCCCACTTGGCAGCAGTGATTCGTCCTTTTCGCTACAGCAGAGAAGTAAGAGTGGTGCGGACACTACTTTTATAGTTACTGTACTTTCAAGTTGAAGCTGACTAGATCACATCTTCAAGTTGGGCGGTTCTGTGGCAAATTCAATTGTAGCTCAACGTAATCCGATCTTCATACTGGTCTTCCAACTGCAACCACGGTCGAGCGTGACTCGCGTCGATCGCCGTTCAAGTATCTTGTCTGCTATCAATGCCTTGACAGCCTGAGCTCGGTTCAGCGATGCTTCCCCTCGGCTCGACGTCCTTCCAGATGGGTCATCTCCGGACGTCGACCTCCGAGTCACCCGCAGAGTCACATTCACATTCATCGCCATTAAATCTTGGTGTTATATTAATTATCCTCGTCCATATCGTCGCTCGGCGCTCTCCCTCTCTCACGTGCACTGACTCGGACCTACCAGAGGTGGCAACATTCTCAAGGGGTCGCAAATGGATTTCGGTCGCAGCGCAACGCCACTTAGTCACGTCCCGTAGATTCGATACAGATGATACAGCATCTGTGCTCGTCACCTGTTCCCTTATGAGTCAATTGTTCTAGATTTTGGTTGGGACGTGAGTGTCATTATGAACCGTCGACTCCTCCCAAGTTAATATCGTTTTTCAGGGCCACATTCCCTTCCGTCGTGTTGCCTCTGCTAACAGCTTTGGATTACAAGGTAAGTACGCCTTGTTGAGGCGTCATAGTCCGAGCTGATGTACTTTCTCTTAGAACCTTTTCTGAAACCATTATTATTTGACCAGCCAAACCGGTGTCGGTCATTTTCGAGTGAGCCATTGTGCTCGAATGGTAAATCTTTCGTATCACACTCAAAAATGTTTGCGTATCACGTTGTCTACACACGGAATAACTGACATTACCGTCAGCATGACTCGACATAGCATCTTCATCCACGCAGTAATTGTATATTGGGTGATTGCTCACATCATATTCCATGGCCATCGATCCCTCGTCAAAGGTCCCATTTGAGCGAAAACAGAGCATCGCGTACAACATGGTGCCATTCCTTCTCGGAAGCGCGCCTCAGCGGCAAACGGCCGCGATGGCTCAAAGTGAGTTGGATTCGTTCCGATTCTATGTTCAACCGAGCTTCCAGATTACTTCTTTGGTGGTCGTGCGGTCGCGGGTGATCTGGCAGCTGGTGCTCTGCCAGTGGCGCATATCGTCCCATGTACCTGGCCGAACTCTTGAGCGCAAATGTCCGAGGACCGTTGATTGCCCTGCAACAGCTCTTCATTGCGCTTGGTGTAATCTAGATCCCTTACACGCAAACGAAAGCTGGCATTTTTCCGTTCGGGTACAGGTCAGCTGTGCGTCTCTCACTTTTGCAAGTCTCATTTCGAGTTTTCATGCTTACTTTAGATTGCACCATGTACGGGACTTCACGCACAGGTGCTACTTGCTGCACTCCGGAAACTGGATTGATCACTTTCGAACGGAGGCCCACATCTGACCCATACACATACGCTCTAGCAGGCGGCTCTACCGGGCAGACGCAGGCATGCCATCGGCATGCAGATGTTCCCTGCCCTGATTGGCATCGCAGTGCTCGGTACCTCGGTTCTACTGATGCCGATTCGAAAGGTGCAAGCATCGGCATAGCGTTCATGCTTTCCTCACTGTTGGCCGATAGAGCAGGGTCGTGAAGAGGAAACGCTCTCTATGCGATCTCTGTTGTGACGTAGGTCGACCGGCAACTCATGTCTCCGTGCGGTATGAATTTCTATAGATCAGGTCCGAGATACAGTACTCTCGAGAGGCGGGCAACCTAACGCATTTCAGGCTACGCAGGCCCATTCGGACGCTTTGTCAACAATTGCATCGCGGTGATGGCGACGTGTCCGAAATTAAGCGGTTGGCGATAGGCTGGTTGACCACGCTTACCGACCGCTTATGGCACGTTTATGGTCGGGATCGAGGCGTCTTCTTCACTGAACGGGAATGGTGTATGCTCTGGTTTGTGAGTGAATCGTGTGTTTGATGGGGTACAAGGCTACCATCCATTACGCTAGTCGTCGAGCCTTGTAGACTGATTGTATCCAGACTTCGGTCAGCTGGGCCCGAATCCCTGGAGTATATGGCATAGTAAACGTCAGTCATACTTTTGGTCTATCCCACACACTTGAATAATACCGATGATCCCAGATATCATCCACTTTCCTGGTGTTTATCCTGCTGGACAGCATAGGGGGGCTTCCTCTGCTAATGTGCTGAGCTGCCAGATGCTATATTTCACTCGTCATCATTGGTTCGTTGGTCAATGCGCTTGGAAACGACTGGCCAGGACATGTAACCGCCGAACACGCCGTCATAGGCATACAACTTATATACCATCTTGCTCTCGTCTTCATCTATGGCGTGAACTTCTGGTATTCGTGGGCTCCGACTGGTTGGGGTACACAATGGCCACTCGTGAGTCATGAATCATATTGAGTTTTATTGAAACTACGAACACTCTACGTGTGGATACTCCGAGTCTCGATGCGGGCAGTTCATCCCCAACTTTCCCGTCAACACTTCTGGATCATTATAATCCCACCTGCTCGTGTTCAACGCCATTTCCGCTACTAATAGTTTATTCCTAACCTCCCCCGTCTGTTTTCGATGGCTCCGACCCATCTGCTCAATTCCAATGCCACCGCCTGCTTGTAACGCATCTTCAACGGCAGCACTATCCCCCGCCGTTGTCAGAACACCACCGGCATTGATTTTCTCACTCGTTCTCAACCCCACCAGCTTGGCTTCAACGCTATCTGCTTGTTTTCAATGCCACTAGCCCGATCTCGATGAGCTAACTTCTTTTCATCGTTGCCAGCCTGTCTTCCATTTGGTAACAATACGGGACATTGCTCTCACATTGGGCACATCGGGGTTGAAGAATTGCACTATCTGCAATGTCGAAGGTGTTGTTGCTTCCGGGATCGTAACTTGAAGTACATCGCAGTAGGGACTAACACCCAGGTGCCAGAGCCGGTTTGGGATACAACCATTCCTTACATAACTCGTTGCGCGTACCTTTAGTTGCGAGCCTGATAGCAACCCGTTCAAGTTGTGCGAGCTCCACATATCAGACAATGAATCAAACTCCGGATCAATCTGCCCAAAAACGTAGTCTAAGACTACATCTTTTGCTCAGCAACGGACTGTAATACTGCGATTCGCGTCGCCCCTTAGCAAGGCTTCTCGCTGCCTTTCCCAGTTCGACCTCTCACATCTCACAAAGGTATAAAGTTCCAAAACACAAGTTTAGGGCTACGAAAAGACCAAATATCATCGGACGATCATATGATATAATGGAGAGCTAAAGCATTTAGCAGGATCAACCACCGTTCATTCCTCCTCCTCCTCCTCCTCCTCCTCCTCACGTAGGTCCTCTATATTGGGAGGTGGTCGAAGAGAGGGTTGGATTTGGAGTCTGCGTATGGCAGTTGGATGAAGGGCGATGTTCGGGCCTTCCATAGGTCCATTCAATGGTAGGGCATTCCATCGTTGTGGGTTGCGTTTTCTCGTAGACCACATGCGATCACCCTCAGTGTGCGGAATCCAAGCAAGTGAATTGAACGTATCACGTAGTTCGGCACGGACCAAGGCGAGATGATGGGACGACAGGCGACCCACGAGGTCTAGATAGGTGAGATAATATCGGCATTTACCAAAGTTTTGCCCAGAATGGTCCGGCACTTTCGGCGGGAAGAACCTATCAAAGTGTGTTTTCCATTGTGCCTCCGTCGATAAGATCCACTGGACTGCAAAGAACGGGAATTCCAAACGCATATATAAGTCCTCTTTAGCAAGCTGTGTGCGCAGCGCATCAATATTAGGGATGTTCGTCCACGCCCCCTCGTTCCTGTTCCGCTTGTTGGGTGATTCGAGTAGAATGTCATGATAGAACTGCATCAAGATCTCTTGGATATGATGCTTGAGCGGGCTGTCACCGGCCTGTCCTTGCAGTATGTTATCGCCATCTTCGTCGGCATGGTCTCGGTTGCCACCCCCATGGCGATAGAAATAATCGACATCAGGTCCATTCGGACGGCGAGGTCCAGGAATAGGTAAGCCATCCAACCGTGCGCCAATTCGAGGCAATGGGTCGTTTGCACTCTGAAAGTTCCGCGCGTCGACAGTGTGTCGTGCGGAGCGGTTGGCAGTCCTTTCTGGATTGATGGTTCGGCGGCCTGTCTGGACCTGACTGCAGCCGAGTAAACGGCGAACTTCGTTCATGGTCCCCTGCTCATAGGCTTGTGCAATCAAATTGGAGGAAAACGACTTGGCCCAGGGAATCCGGAAGCACCTGGTACGATTATCGGCGACAATGTCGCAAAAGAAATATACACCAGCCTCGCTCATTAGTGGCACAGTCGGCGCATCCATGTCCAGGGGATTATCTGCTGGGTTCCCCAAAACGTGAGGGGAGGCTTCTTTTGCGAGGTTCTCGAAACGGGTATCAGGGGTTCTGTAGACACCATTCATGATCCAGACGCAGAGAGCACCAAGTGCGAGGGAGTTCTCGGAAGAACGATCGGAAGGTTTTGTATGGTAGATATTGTCGAGGATGCTGAACACTGCCGCAAGACGCAGCCATTTAAAGTGCCTGGAGGCAGTGACCAGTCAGTGACTGAAGGGTCGCGGATAGTAGCTGAGAAGACATACCACCACTGCTTTGCTGGAATTTGGACCATGGTCTGGTTAATTAAATCGCGAGGAAAGTGGGTAAGGATTTCATTGGCGTCCGGGAGATACACTCTGACTTCCAAGCGAGCACATCCTTCTTGTCTCCCTGCGTTTTGATCAGCTTCATCGTTGCCTGCGCAGACGAAAAGAATGCCACTCTGCTCGTCGAGGTCGTGCAGCAGTCGGTCGTAGTTCTTCTTTGTTAGAAGTTCTAAGGGTTTTCGCTGGCGGAACATACTGTCGTGGAGTTGATACGAGACGGACTTCTCCGTCGTGTAGGCTTGTATGTACAATATGCGGTCCGAAGTTTTGCCAGGTGCCCAACGAAAACCGGCGAGGTCTTTCATGTGCATCTGTGGGTCAACGTAGAACGTATTCCGCCGCATCACACGTGCAATGTCGAGAATGTCTGGAAATAGGTGGCTAAGTAGAGCGTTGTGACCACTAGAGCGCCATGTGACGACTTTGCCAGGAATGCCGAACTCCAGACCAACATCGACTAGCCATTGTTCTGGTACGATCCTGTCCATGTCCAGAACCCTTGTCAGATCATCGAGAGCGCCAACCCTTTCCCATGCTGATTCTCCCTCTTCATCGCTCAAGTTGTGAACCGTAGCTGCTTTCCATCCGCGTAGCTCATGACCAAAGTACGCGTCCTCGAAATATGGCCGAAGCTGAGACAGCTGTTCAAGGTATTGCTGAGAGAAGTCGGAGAGAATATGCCGTGGAATGTCAAGGCTACCAAAGTGCAGACGACCATTGCGATCAAGACCTGTCCGCAACGCGGTCTCGTAGCTGGCCGGCCAATGTGTGGCTTGATTCGGCATAAGGCGTTGAATGATCGGCCGAAGGCACCGATTATAGATAAGTTCAATGTCGGAGGAAGGGATTGCAGACGTATTGCGCAGTTGGAACATGCGAGGAAAGTAGACACGAATCACGGATCTGTGGGCGACCTTCCCTAGGGGTAGGTTAGGTATTTTATGCATCGGGACCTTGGTCGGAATGTTCTATTGGACGCCAAGAAAAAAATTAATCAGGAGAATACACGATTGATTGATGCGACGCACCTCGTTGTCGATCACAATTGCGGTGACGTGGTTGTTCTTTTTGAGGGTATCCTTGAACGACGGGGCAGGCCAAACGGTCAGAGGAACTGAATACGGCAAGGTTTTCGTCGTTCCGATCAAAGAATCGAAGTCGCGAGTTATTGTGACGTCTGTGATGTTCCGTAGGCCCTGAGAGACGTTCATTGTGACGTGCCGCTGCGTGTCTAGATCTGTTCCTTTGCGACCTGCAAGAACAAGCTTGATGAATTTCATCTTCTCTATATCATCTCCGTCTTCGATAGCATTATAATAGGAAATGCCCTCGTTGACGAATTGGCGGAGTGTCAGCTGGATAGGATTCCGCTCGCGGTCATCCGGATAAGCACACATAGCCATTGTACAGGAGAGCAGAGGACGTCCAGATGAGCACGCACCCAGAAATTGTAAGACCACTGGCACACATATATGGTCAGCGCTGAGTTCAAACCTAGTGAGATAGCAAAAAGGTGTTAGACACACTGGGTATGTAATCCAAGGCGCGACGGACAAACGCTACAGTCGACTCCCGCCGACACCGCATGTATAACCGATACTCAATCGTGGATTTCCCGAATTGGTTGTGCGGTTATATCTATTATGACTAAACCCGCTACCCGATTCCCGATAGGCCAATTCTTGTCAATGATCAGTGCCAAAGAGCACTGACTTGTTACCTCACTCTTGTCTCGGGCTCGCCGAAATAGGTGCCAATCCGACAAGAGCCCTGCATCAGCACCTTCTGCGACCACCCGCCGGGTGTCGGCGACTGCTCCCAGTGAGTAAGTGATGCTGTAAGTGATTAGGACCGCTTAGACACTCTTCAGCCAATGGAAAGGGTTGTTCAGTTGGAAGAGAGCAGTTGATAGCCGTTCATATAAGCCACAGTGCAGATGCTGATCATTTTTCTTGTGAGGTCGCGTCTGCACATCTAGCTAATCACACTGCTAAGTAATAGTCACTAGTACTACTAGTACAATCCTCGGATTCAAATTTCACATATTTTGACGACCTCCATCAGATCCGATGCTCCCTGAAGCCAAATACCCTCATGCCTAGACTGAGGGCTATCGGCTAGGATGGAGTTGGCTGTAGATATATTGGATGAGCGACCAACGGCCTAGTAGTGCACTACCACAGCGTGGGCACATGAGATCCACTCATATTCGAAAGAACTGACTGACAGTCTGGCGTCAGGATTCAACCACCCCCTTCGAAATAAAATTTGGGTTCGTCCGTGTGCCTCGAGAATCTGAGACCGGATATAAACTGGTCACTAGTCCGTCTAAAAGAGATAGCCTAAGGCAAACGGCTTCCGCTCGCCTCGCACGGCTGCCTCTTTTAGACGGACTGTCCAGTCGAGATTGGATAGCCAATTGGGACAGCCTTCCTTGCGAATTCCAAAGTTCCCGTGCTGACCCTGAAAATACACACGGTGAAGATCTGATCCGACAAAGCAGTGTTCTCAGAGGCTCTTTTCGGGCAATACCGTGATAGAATCTGTGACGAGAAAAGGGACATACAGGGAGCTTCAATAATAAATTCCAGGTGTTAGCTTCTAGTCGTAGCACCTCAATTCGACCCGGTTATGGCACTATTCCTGTCGGGCTCATTCGATGGCTGAAGTTCCTGGGGTTAGGAAGATGTAGCAAAGGAGTATCGCTGTCCAATGCATCGTCATCAAACGCAGCATCCATTCCTTCTGACGGTGAGATTACCGTATAAATTGGCTGAGAATGTCGGCGCTCACCCTTCCCTTGGTCTCTGGATAAAACAACCCTGCGGGTCATCAGTCATTTTACCAACATTTATGACCGCCAACGTACGCGCTGTCAGAAAAGCCGAGATGGAGAAACCCACAAAGAAAAAGTAAGTCCCGCCACTCAAATCTGGTCCAACATCTTGGGAGGGAAAAACCCAACGATGATAGAAAATGATCAGGGACTCGGGGAGTATCCACACGTAGAGTGTACGTAGTTTCAACAAAACTAATATGGATACAATACCTCTGAGTCGACTGAAGCATCCAACTTGAGTGTCTCGCACGCAGATCCTCTAGGGAGCATCGAGCACACCCACTTTTTCATTACAACAATTGGGGCTACAGGGTTTAGTGGCAGTGTGGCAGCCCCCTTGTCACACTTTTCGGCGATCGATGCCTCGTCTTCCATCTTTTCTAATGTCACCGTGCAGTCCTGTCGAAACTCTGACCACCAGAATTCAAAAATATGTCGTATTTCACCAGGTAGAGACTTGCCTGCAAGCCAGCTAGAAAATAGTTCGTCCGCTTTTACATCATTAGTTGTACTCATCTCCTCGAGAACAGACTCTACGGCATCATATATGCGACCTTGGACATACAATGTCTCGCATTCATGCTTTCGTTAGTGTGCAGGGATGACACGGATGAGGGTATCCGCTCTACGTTCGAGTTGTTGGTTGCCCTGCTGTAGACGAGCAACTTTGTTGTCCAACAGAACTACGCGTCAGTGAAGCACCCCGCCGCAAGGCAACAGGCGTACTGAGGTTATCTTCCTGGGCGAGTTGGTCGCTTTGTCGAAGGTACTTTGGGACGTGGCAAGCTGGATATGAAGGTCTTGTATGGTTCGTTCAAGATTTCCGATGCGCGAGTCTGATACAGGCCATCAGTGTGGCATCTGTACAGGCCGTGGCGGACATACTTGAGCTTGCGTCTCGCAAAGACCTGACCGTAGGGCATTGATGGTACATTCAGATGCGGCAAGATCACCAGAGTTGCTCATTCGTCTTCTCAAGCTGAATATTTTGGTTTCCTAGAGTACACGAACGTCAGCAAAGCGGTGATGATCAAAGTAAGTTGATCATTTTACTAAGAGAGTCCATTTCCTGATCGGCGGCGCACCCAGAGGTGGCAAGTTGATCACGCAGGTCTTGCACGACTTTCTCCATCTCCAAATTCCCTGGTTTACCGTGAGGGAAACATCAGCGAGGTCTATGACGAACGTACTTGACTCGGTTTCCTCAGCCGAAAGGTCTATTCGCAGTGGCTTTGTCTTCTCGCTTTGCTTGCTGGTTCAAGTTGCCCGTTGCGACTTGGCAAGCTCCTCGCGGTGCTCCAGAATGGTATCCCACGAGCTGAATGACGCTGCTGCCTAGTATCAGTAACCATCGATGACGGCAGCATTGGACGTACTGATGTCAAGTGGGTGTAATTCGTTTCCATCTACGAGGTGAGACGGGGGTAGCATATAGTAGAGATTTCAAAAAGTGATTTTCTTGCCTCCACAGACCACGAGATCAGAATTGTTCGATACGGCTAAGGAGTAGATCCTACGGGTGTGCCTGAGGACGGTTCCGATCTGCTAGTGTGTCGAGGTGTCCCAAAACGAAACCCTTGAACCAGTCGAGGCTGCAATGAAGTGCCATTGTGCACCAGAGCAATGCATCCGGCATATTTGTTGCTATCATGACGGATGGCTCATTTTGATGGTATTGTTCCAGTGAACACGTCGAGAGCATAGATATACCCATCACGATCCAAGGCGAAAAGTTGCTGGGTGTCGCTTCCTCAAGCGAGGGAATTCTCTTCGAGAGAAGTCACTATGTTCCCACGGCCCGAACAGCCGTTCGGCAGGCAATCTTGTCACTCGACCCCATCGTGATTTTCACCCGTCCCGCGAGATGTCCACCACCCGCACTGGACTTCTGTGTGCTTTCCACTCCCTCACCTTCTTGTCCGTCTCTACATTCCACACCTGCACATTGTCTCTAGAGTTCCCAATCACGATCCACTTGTGGCCTGCGACACCGTCATACTGTTAACACCGAATTCCTGACTCATGGCTGTCTTCGCCTCCCTGCCATCCCCCGTCCGCCAACGTTAAATGAAACAGTTCGTGTCACGGCTCATGATATGCTCCCCGTCAGAGGAGCGCAATCTCACATATCTTCTCCTTACCCCCGATTTCGCCCCAACAATACCGGAGGACGAACCAATTGCCCCTTTGGTCCTCATCCTGATCGCCATATCGCTTGACTTGACCCCCCTTACTCCGTTCTGGTGAGTGTTCCCTGACGAAGGTCGATCCCCCGTCTGAGTTGACCCTTGCACTCTCGTTAGCATCGCTCCTTCCGTGGTTCCGTAAACCGCTCACCGTTCTTTCGTCGCCACAGGTCAAAGGCCATGCTTGATATGGATCGAAGAGAGTGTGGGTGCCAGTGGCCAGCAGATTGGTCATTCGAAGGGGTCGCGAGCCGGAAGGCGAACCGAGATGCTCCCAAGGGGTAACCACTCGGGAGCCGACGAACCCCACCCAAGGGGTCGACGCCAACGACGCACCAACAGTCGTGACAACGCGTCCATGCCAACTCCACCACTGCGCCGACAATGACAACGACGCAGCAGCGGCAGCAGCCACGCTGTCACCACCACCGCGTCGTCAGTTGTGACGACGCTCCATCACTGCACCAACAATGACGACGACGACGCAGCGGCGGCACTGGCAGCCACGCTCCCATCACCACTGCGCCATCAGCCGCAATGATGCGGCCATGCCGACTCCACCACTGGGCCGACGACGACGTGTCCACGCTGACCCCACCATCCTGCTGACGCCGACGATGACAACGCTGTAGCAGCGACCCTGCTGCCACCACCACCGCTCGTCAACTGCGACGACAACACGGCAGCAGCGGCGACATTCGTTCACACCGACTCGGACCCCACCACTGCGTCGTCAAGGATGACGACGCGGCTGCTGACCCCATCATCGTGCCCATCACGGGGCGCCTCCGGTGACGACGACAACGACGTAAAGGTCGCCCTGTTGCGACCGTTGCGACATTGTCGTCGATGCGCCGGCTATGTATTCCTAGTCTGTCCATGTTCTAGTTACATCGCGCCCTTAATACACTTCGTTTGTTTTTTGCTCCAGTCAGTCGGCACACAAATTGTGAAGATGTGTAGAATACAGGGGTCTAACTACGGGGGCTGTCGCTCCAAACCACCTTCGCTCCCTCGCCCTCCTCGCCCACACAACTGGTTTTCGACCTTGGCGAAAATTTTCCCCTCGATGCACTGCCACGGCACTGCCACAGCTGCGATTGGCGTCACCTGATGCCAAAAGGTCGCGCCTCGGTCGTGGCCGAGGCGGCGCTTGAATTATTGGTCTCTCGGTTCTGATTGGTCTTGGCATGCCGGTGCTACCGATATCAGCTATCCCACCTATCACGTGAGAGCGTGCGAAAAAAGAGGGCATCGATAAGAGGTGGAGCAAGAGGTATCGCCCAGTCTATACAAGTCATCAACAAAGGAACCGTCAACGACTCGACAACCTTTCCCTCTCCCTCGAAGACGCATGGTTCCCATCACTGGGTATTCGAACGCCTTCTATCCACAGCATTGGTGCCCATGACCACGGCCCTCGCAGCGTCTGGCACGGCTTACTTCGTCCTCGACGGACTCCTGGGCGTCTCGCTCGTGATGCACAGTCGCATCGGGGTAAGCAGCATCGCGCGTCGTCTCGGACTGGACACCACTGACGTTGTCGCGCATAGTTCGATGCCATACTCGGCGACTATCTTCACAAGCGCAAGTTCCCTGTTCTCGGGCCTCGGGCGAACGCGACGCGCCCAGTCTCGTCCTGAACAACTCATAGTGATCTTGTTCATCGTCGCTGTGTCATTTCGACCTCACCCGCTTGTCTCCCCGTCGCTATACATCTCGAGCCCCGCGGCCAATTCCCCGTCGCCATCATGTCGTTTCATCCCCACAAGCTCATCTCCCTCCGTCGTAGGTACGTCCGTCGTCATCTAACTGCTCATTCGCCGACTCAAGTCATTTCAATCCAACCTACTCATGGTGCACAGTCATGGTATCGTCATGAGCCCAATGGCTCATTCTTGACCTAGCCTGCTTGCCTCCTGCCGCCGCCTTGTTGTCATAAGCACAGCCTCGTGTTCCCTGCACATCATCGACAATGACGCGGCGGCGACGGTGGCAGCAACTACACTGCTACCACCCATTTCTCATGTAGGATGAATAGGTAATTACTGTATTTTACCTGTGTAAGTAATGTACTCAATCTGAAGAGTAGTGCACCCGTTCGAAATAGTAGCACCTATACGAAAAGTACGTAGCGTGGTGAGTATTTGTGCAATGGGGCTCTCAGTCCCTCGTTTTGTGTGCGTGATCGTGTGCGGTCCCTCATTTTGTGCGCGCGATCGTGTGTGGTCCCTTGTTTTGTGCGCGCGATCGTGTGCCCACTCGGTTTGTGCACGCTGCCCCGTCCTTTTGTGTGCGCGATCGCTTGTTTTGTGCGCACTACCCTCATTTGCGTGCGCGCTTTTTTGCGCCACTTGGACCTCCATATACGTAGCCTCTATTTGGCCACTTTCCCACAGATCTTATGCAACGATCCTCGAAAACGACACGGGCCCACGCATGGACTCCGGAAGAAGTCAATACGATGCTGGATCTCTTGGTCCAGAACAAAGAGGAAATACGCAATTCCGACGACTTTCCGCCTCACGTTTTTGCAAATGTATCCCAGTCCCTGCCTCCTGATAAACATGCGACGGCAGTTTCTGGCAAGTGGAAGGCGGTGCGTTTTTTATTGATTTAAATGTTATAACGCTGTAAAATTTTTATCAATAGCTCCGAAGGATATTCAGATGCATAGAGCACTATCGGGAACATTACGGTTCCTTTGACCCGATTTTGGGCGCAAATATTCAAACAGAAGCCCAAGTAGAGGAATGGGACACCTTCATGAGGACTGGAACCACTCAAGTACGTGCACCTAGTTGTTTTGATCATCTACCCTCGTCCTAACTATTTTTCGAGAGCAAGGAAATGGCGCCTTTTCGGAACGGCGGATGGACATTCTATACGAAGATAGCTGAAATTTACTCTCGTCATACAGGTGCAGCGAGCGCCTACACATCTATGGTTGATGTCTCTGATGACCAACCACTCAGCGAAACCTCGTCGATACCTCTCACCGGCTCATCGGCTGGAATCCCACTCGGTTGCGAGAACGATCTTGGCCAGTTCTTCCAACTTGGAGATATCTCTACCGCTCACACAGCGATGTCAAACTCTCAGACGTTCTCTGGTAGTGAGAATGTCGATTCAAACATCGGTGCTCGCCTCCCCTCATCTCGGACGAGTCTTTTGTCATCTGCAGGGATCTCGAAAGGAAAAGGAAGGGCACGCACCCCTGCTACGTCTTCTTCGGGCTTCAGTCGGCCATCCAAGCCATCCCAGGTGCTACCTTCGAGTGGTTACACGAACGCGGTAGCGATGTCTGGAATGAGAAGTGCGATCCTCCACGCTGCTGATGGTGTAACGAAGTTATCAGATAAGTTCTGCACAGACATAGCCGACAGTACTGTCAACGTCCCCAGCTCCCTCCCTCCGGTTACTTTGGATCAACCATCTGAACTCCCCCAGGAACCTATACGCCCTGAGCGAGCGGCGGCGGCAATCCTGAACAAGGATATCTTCATCCCTCCCCAGATCCGTGGGTACCTTGCTTTCGCTTTCCTGGAAGACGAAGGACTTTGCCACACGTATATGGAGCTGACGGATCCTGAGGTTCGCGGACACTTTGCAAATGCATGGTTCACTGCTCGCACCTCAGCGACCCCTGCCCTACCCAATTCACCCCCTAACACCATTTCCAACATTGCACCATCCATCCAATCGTCCCAACCCCTTACGTTCCACCCGCATCTCAGCCACTGGTCCGCGGAGATACCGGCTATATTTTACCCTCAACCTGCTCTAGCCTCACATAGCCATCCCAGGCTACTTCCCGAACCACCCCGTCATGTTCCACATCCGTCGTACTCTTTGAGCAACGCGCTGGGAGACATGTCAGGTGAATACCGGAGCAGTGGCGGCCATTTAGATGTGAGTGGGTTTGGTGCGTATTTCGGTGCTCCCTTTCCGGGCTCTGGGCTACAGTAGCCCTAGATTATACGTCGTCTGTTTGTGTGTTCCAGGTATTTTTCGTACCTTTCATAGAGGCACTCGTTTTCACCTTTCTCGCGCATTTACACCACCGCACCGCTTCGCGAAAACAAGTGAATAGAATTTTGGTACATACGACGGACATGATTACATAAATGAATACATTCCTAAGGCTATCATCGTCCGATGAGACCGCTTGGAGCAGAGCGCGTTTTGGAGCGATTGGCGGAGGGAGGAGAACGATGTGGGATGGCGTGTCGTGTGTATGCTAGACCTGGGAGATATCGTCGTCCGATGCCGCATCGAATCCATACGTGAGTGACGGGAGTATGCTGCCGCGATGGGAAAACTCCAGTGCACATAGGCCGTCATGAACTCGATGTCGGCACACTCAACGCGGCGGTACCGAACGTGTTCTCGTCCTCGTCCCCTACCAAAGACAGCTCCGCTGTCATCATCCCCTCCCCTTCTTCTGATACGTCCGTGGGCAGCTGTAAAGACGACAAAGGTGCGTTCCGTGATCGTACGCAGGCTGGCCAAGGTGACATATTCCCTAACAAAGTGTTGAGACCTGATCTTCGTCTCCCTCTCCGTAGTGTTAGTGCTGATGAGGTGTCAGCGAGGCCAAGCGATGTATAAGATCCGTTCCATGTCACCGAGGAGAGCACGTGCGAGCGCCGCATGGCCCGCGTAGGCTGCAAGCATGAGCAGGGTGTTGCCTGTCGCGCGTCGTGATCGGGTCATACGACGTGCGCGAAGGGGCGGACGTACCATGTGGATTGGTGAGATTGATGGGGAGACTTGCATCGATGGCTTGGAGGAGGGGTCCGTCGCCCGAGCGGGCCGTGTCGAACATGCGGTGTGCAAAGTCGATCGTGGCGGGTGGGAGCGAGGACATGGCTTACCTAATACACGAGTGCCCAACTTTTTCACCGGATGGACGTGTCGCCGTCGCAGCGTTCGGAGGACGACCTCGAGGAAGAACACTGCACGATATGTCTGCAGTCATTTATCGATAGGACCGTCGTGCCTGTGTGCGCCCACGAGTTTTGCTTCGAGTGCACCTTCTTGTGGTCAGGTGCGCGTCTGGCGTTGAAAATTTGGTAGAAGGGAGAGAGATCGTTGGTTTACAGAGCAATCGCGCAAATGTCCCCTCTGTTCGAGGTCGTTTGACGACGCGTACCTCATTCATCACATCCGCTCGCAGTACGACTACCAGAAACACTATCTTCCCCCGTTGCGGTCGTCCCCACCCCCACTTACCGGCGAATCTCGTGCCAACGCTCTCAGAAACACGCGGCGAGAGTGCCAGTGGGGTCGCAAGCAGCGAAGAGAGCGCGAAGAGGTAGACCAGCTCGAGAGGGTGATCACTCGGCGGCGATGGATATACCAACACCACCTTTATGCCAAGGTTCGTCCTCGCTCGTTCTCACGCGATACGTCCGCTGATCTTTATCGCAGCACATTGCTTCCAATCCTTACACTCGCTACCACCCTTTCCCCACCCCTGCACAGTTTGTTGCGCCCCCGGATCTTGTACGTCGCATGACAACGTTCCTGCGCCGAGAGCTGCGTGTATGGCCTAATCTAGACATCAAGGTGAGCTTCCCACCCCAGAATCGTGCACACCGCGTGTTAATCAGACCTCATTCATTCATATCTGTCACATTTGACAGTTCCTCACTACCTACACCATATCGCTCATAAAATTGATCGATATCCGCTCAGAATCTGCCGTAAAGCTATTATCTGAGTTTCTGGACCTGGATACGCCCTATACAGCAGGTGCGAGGCATGTCAATGCAGAGCACTTTGCGCACGGTGGGTGCGGTCGTCGGTCCGCTCTCTGTGTCTGACGCACCGTAGAGATCTACAGCTACCTTCGCAGCCCGTACCGGGACCTCAACACGTATGACCAGACGGCCCAGGTATGAAGTGGTATTAATTCTGTAAATGGTAGGTTAACGTTCCGGTCATTCAGTATGATACCCCGCCAGAGATATTACCGCCGCAAGATATAGAGAGCCGTTGGAGCGCGGAGCCCTCGCCATCTCGTCGATCTCGTTCCCGATCTAGACAGCTTCCGGTGCATTCCAGCGAAAATAGGGCAACGCGTTCGCCTGGTGCAAGTCGTCGAGATTCCTCCGCGGGAGGACCCCTTGATGACAGCCTAAGTTACAGGCTCGGTCCCACTCGGTCCTCGACCGATCGAGAGGGACACGATTTTCGTAACCTCTCTTCCAACAGAAGATACGGCCCTGCCGACGGGGCTCAGGAAGCCTTACTCAATGGTCATTTAGGACACGTGTCTTTGCCAACGCCCTTGAACTCTACTTTGCTTATTGAGAACCAAGCCGACCGCCCTGTCGAGCCGCGTTTCCGAGGTGACCCCAAGGCTGGGACCACGGAACCTGCCGAGGATACCGTTGTCACTGCTGACATCCTCGAAATGGGCGCCCCGCAGGGCGGTGATGCAGCGGCCACGCTGGCCCTCGAGAACTCGGCCGTGACTCATGCACTCCTCCAGGAGGAAGCGTTCGCGGATGACGTGGACAATAATCGTGAACGTTCTTCCGCGAACGCGCGACGGTCACATAAGCACGCGGCTGCGCGTGCTCGCGCGCGTCACCGTACGTTGTCGGAGTCGGTACAGGCCTACCTCTCACGACCTGCTGCGCCTGCCACGCGCGACAAGGCCGCCCCGTCGGGAGACGAACGCGCTCCAGAGCTGCTTCTCCGTCTTGGAGATCGGGTCGGTGACCGACGGTGACGTGTCCCGCCGTCGAGGCGCGCGCTGGTGAGGGGCGACCGGCTGGCCGACGCGCACGGGAGTGTTGCTCTTTAGCGGTGGAGAAGTGGGCTGCCTGGTAGGCGGGTCTTATGCTGTGATGAGATTCTACAGGGCAATGCAGATCCTGACGACATACCCCTGTATCGAATTTCTGGAAGAGTAGAAAGCGAAAAGTTGTGGTGCTGAACAGCCCCACACAGCCTGAGCATGGCGGTGCTACTTGAACGGGAAAACCCGCAGCACTGCATCGCCGAATACGGGGTTTTTCGTCTCGGAGATCATAGCCACGCTAGGTTGTGCCCCTCTCTATTCGTCCCGAGCGCGGCATCCGTTCCAGCCAGAGGTTCCACTTACCGCCTTTTTCTTGCCTCTTCGTGGAACCCCGACTTTCAACAGCTATCGCCTTACTATCTTGCGTAATCGTCCCATTGAATACGGCAGTCGAACGACTAACGACTCATTTCCAAAGGTGCTTCCCCCTTCGTGTCGATGATTACACCTTGTTCTATTCCCTCCTTACACAAGTTCGCTCATTGATCATCAATTTCAACGCGTCACTTGTGCTAGCTCGCTCTTTTGGCGCATCAGAATATGGTTACGATTCCTTGTTCGAACTGGTGGAATGGAATCGCGACATTCCCCTCTGGATAACCGTCACGATACAGCTCGTGGACAGACTAAGGATCGAGAAGGGTCATGTGGTGAGCAGCATTTGATCGCTCCCTACCTCTGGCCGGTATCCAAAGTCTTGGTGTCCCCATCGACCTTTTCTTTGAAACAATTTCCTCCGTTACAGCCTTTCAAGCTAGGGGATGGTAAAATGTCACAACTAGCCCTCTGCATTTGTTTTCGGCTCTGACAATAGTATGGGGGTGGTCGTACCTATCTCTGAACAAGTCAGAGTTATATGACGACTCCGGGTGTGAAGATTGAAGCAATGACGATACATTGGTTTCTCTTCCCTGAAATGGCCCTTTCCGCACGCATGTACTCGATGTGTAGTTCGACTCGAGACTATAAATTACTATTCGTACCAGTGAGTCTCATAGGCGTTGTACGTTGTTACTGTTTACGTAAGCATGGAACTTCTTCGATAAGTAGTGGTGGTGGAACGACATTCACGACACCGGACTATCTCTCTCTTACTCTTGAAACCGACGTCCCAGAAGGACTGACTAGAGCGCAAATGAGTTCGCTAGCTTTCTTGGTAACAGAGTTGCAGGTATGAACAGTCGATGGGTTTGTTTTTTGGGTTGAACTTGCACGTCGTAGTCGTTGGCTAGCGAGTCCCGGAGGAAGCATCCAGAAATACGTGAGGTCAGAAAATTCCCAGTGTTTATAGCCACGCTCACACTCGGATAGGCTGCAGAGAAGTCACTCGCGATCCTTAAGTCTTCCCCGGAACAGGCTACTGCTTCGCTCGCATCTGGTGGGTCCGTGGTTTCTACGTGCTCGTTGCCGTTGCGTTTGGTCTCATCGAAGATGGTACTCGGTCTGATGACCTCCTACGACCGGTGTTCATGGGATGCGCCACCCAAAACTCAAAGGTCGTCGCAATCTCGCTTGGGTCGCTCCAGCGGCTCATCGCACTCAAAACAGCCCTCAAATCCGCCGTGCCTTTAATCATCAACACCATGAGCGATACTATGAGCCAGGGCGTTGACATTCAGCTTCGCATTCTGCAAACGCTCGTCTCGCTTATAACAAACTTCCCTTCTGTTCATGGAGGGCTGCTAGGTGACGTACGTTTTTATGCTCTGACAAAAGATGATACCTTGACGCGTTATGCAGGCGTTGCCTCTGTTTCAGGTCGCAAGATTCTTGGATTGCGGTCGTGTCGTCGACGGCCGCTGCTACACTACACCAATTGGTGATGTTTGTCGTCGACAAGACGGTCGAAGAAGACAAGCATGAGGTGGATCAAAAGCTACTCGGAAACGTGACGCTTCCAGATGGAACGACGGCTGCCCTGGGTCCTTTTGCGAGAGGCGCATATGCTGTCTTTGAAGACCTGTGTTTGCTTGCAAACTCTGAGAAACCCCACTTTCTCAATCTCGACTATTTACACAAGACTTTTGCGCTCGAGCTCGCCGAGAGCGTTCTCACGAATTATCACGAACTATTCCGCAAGGTATTTGCTTAGGTACTTTGCTTGGTATCCGTCCTGACGACATTGCAGCACGAACAACTCTTGATGCTCCTCAGACACCATCTTTGTCCAATGCTGCTCAAATCGTTGTCAGACAGGGCTTTCCCTCTGACACTTCGCTGTACCCGTGTCGTGTTCCTGCTTTTGAAACAGTTCTCGTTCGAATTGAAGACGGAAGCGGAAGTATTTCTCATGCTACTGATCAGAATGATATCCGACGATGTAGACTCTGTTCAGGCTGATGGGTCACGCCCTGTTTGGACTCAGGTCCTCGCCATGGAGATCATGCGAGGGTATGTTCCAAGTTATTCACTTAGAATTCATTTGGGCTGACGGACAAATTTGCAGTCTTTGCAGTGACGCAGAACTGATTCGGGAATATCTGGGATCGCTATGATGCCGAAGAGTCTGGTTCGAAAGTTTTCTCGTCGTTGATTAGCTCGTTGAAACGTTTGGTCACCGAGAAGCCAGCTCTGCTTGGCGTGAGTCCTCAAATGATACGGCTTCCCATCCTGAAAGTGGTTCGAGTTATGGTCTCGACGTTGGGGGCGTCGCAGGGATGGTAGCGAGCGCGGCTGCTACCGCAGCCAGTGCAACCGTTTCCGGCGTTGTAGGGATGATTGGTGCTGGGGTCGGTTTGAGCGTGCAAACATCGGCGATGAAACTACAGTGGTACGTACTTATTGGATTCTTCGTCGGACCGAAATGAAAAGCGCCATAGCATAGATCAGCTGGACAAGGCGGATTCTCCTCCAATACCGGAGTCTTATGTCTATCTGCTTGGAGTGCAATGCATCGTCTCGCTGTGCGAAGGTTTCGCCTCTTTCACAGGACCTTTTTACGCTTCCATCATGCTACAGCGCCAGCGCGCAGCGGGGGACCCCGTCATACGTGCCCCTCCGTCCCTCGATCTGACTGTCTTACCATCAGACGAACCCGCAACAAGACATCTTTACATCGTTCGCTCTATGGTGGATAGCGGGTGGCCGGCACTCCTTGCGGCATTATCATTCATCATTTCAACCAACCTCTCTGACGAACTTTTCGTGGATGTCCTCACGAGCTACCAGGCAATGACGAATGTTGCCGGAATGCTCGCGCTAGCGACACCTAGAGATGCATTCCTCACGAGCCTCGCAAAGTTTTCCATTCCATCTCGCGTCGTCGCAAGCCTGGAGTCATACATCAAACCTGCGACACCCCGGTCTGGAGTATCGATTTCAGAGAACTTTGGATTAGTAGCGCCTATCCAAGCGCCAGGGTTATCGGAGCGGAACCTTGTTTGCTCGAAGGTGTTGATATCAAGCGCCCTGTTCCTCGCGGGCAGCCTTGGAGAGAGCTAGTACGGCATCATGGAAGCACTGCAAAACGCAGACTATGTCCTCACAATGAAATGTTCGCAGTCTTCGTCTGCAAGACGAGGAAGCATGCTCGCTGGTGGCCCTAGTACGCCTAGTAGACCGGTCCCTGGATCCTCAACAGGGGGTACTTCTGAAGCGGCGAAATCGGCGCACCAGACACAACCTACCCGGCATCCGCTTTTGACGGACGTCCACCCTGACAATGTCCAGCCCGCGATCCAGCGTTTTTTCGAGGCTTCCAAGAATTTGGAAGACACTGCGTTTCAAGACTTCGTGAACGCGTTGTGCAAATTGAGCTCGGAAATGATTGGCATGCAGTCCGATGCGACGGAGGTGCTCGGAGAGGCAGAAAGTATCGACGAAGTCACCTCCATTTCTTCTGCAACCCTCTCTCCTCGAAACGACCTCCTCCACCGAAGGCGTGTCAGTGGTATTCATTTACCAAAAACTTTGGTAAGTTTGGTCTTATTTATGGTATTCGAGAGCAACAAGTTCATTATTTGAAGCGCTCGGGCGACTTTGGAGTGGAACGACTGGGAACGGTCGCCATGCTCAACATCCATCGACTTATCTACAGAGCTCCAGAAGTCGCTTGGAATACGACGACCGGGCACCTATTGTCTGTCATTAGTCTCCCTTTCGCACCGCAAGCCATTCGGGTCCAGGCCGCCCGCGTCCTCGATGAAATAATAGTTGTCGTTCCTCGCAATCTATCAGGCTCTGGGGATATCCAGGCGATGGCTCAAGGCCGCGTGTTAGATGTCCTTTCCAGGCAGATCGTACCCGCATCTGAAGCCGGCACCGCTGGTACGAGTACGAATGTCGAGCTGCGTCGCATGGGGCTCGAAGCGCTGCATCAAATACTACAGGCATCCGGACACACCCTCGTCGTCGGATGGGGTGGTATATTCGAGATGCTCGGTAGTGTTTGCAAGCCGCCCACACTTGCCCGCACTACCTCCTGCGACTCTGTCAGCACGCTATCGCTGCAAGACCATCGCCCCAAGCCGCTTCTCTTGGGGTACAACAGTGAACGCGGATACACGGCCCTCGTCAAGATCGCTTTCCAGTCATTGAAGCTGGTATGCGATTCGGTGTCATCGCTCTCTCCAGAAGATCTTCGTCTATGTATTAGCACGCTGGGACAGTTTGGTCGACAAGCGGATACGAACGTTGCACTCACCGCGGCGGAGAGCTTGCTATGGAGCGTCTCCGACTCGATACAGTCCAAACGAAAAGCTGCGGAAGAAGAACCCGAGTACAGCGCGTTATGGATGTTCCTCCTCCTCGAAGTCCTCGGTTTGTGTACCGATGCCCGTCCCGAAGTTCGCGTCGGCGCCATTCAGACGCTGTTTCGTGCCATGCAGCTCTACGGTGCCACGCTTAGTCTCGACACGTGGAACGACTGCATGTGGAAGATTACGTTTCCGTTGTTGGATGCGATCTCGGTAGAGACGCGACGGATCTCCCCCATAGGCGCAGATACAGGTTCGACGCCGGACCAGGCTTGGGATGAATCGAAAAGTCTGGCGTTGCAATCGATTGGGTCGATCATCAAAGAGTTTGTCGTGTCCAAGATCATGCATCTACCGACTTTTTCAGAGGCTTGGAAGGTCTTTGTTGGGCACATTCAGGATACGGTACTTTTGGACCGACGGTCGCTCAGTACGCCTGCTTTGCAGTGCCTCGACAAGGCGATTGGGTCGCTGGCTGAGGCCAAAGACGAAGCTATGCGACTTCGCGTCGTGGAGGCGTTGGAGTGCGCGTGGCAGGCTTGGAACGATATTGGTGGTGCGCTGGTGAAGGGGGGTGGTTCCGGCGACGTTGCTGGTCCACATCGCGCGTTTACGCAGGAGAGCATAGTCGCGTTCCTCGAGGTCGTTCGGACGATGCGGCGGATGAGTCGGCAACATATATGCGCAGAGTGGTCGTTGGCACGGTTGACGCGCCTTATGGAGATTCTGAAAGGTGAGCGTTACTCCTTAAGTGGCCATTTTATCCTGACGCGCGACGATAGGCGTCCTCACGTATCCCAACTCCCCGGATTACCGCCCGGACGTGGACTCGTTGACACCAGTGCAGGTGAGCGAACGAATGACAGTGTCGTCGTTGTTTACTAAATACAACCAGGCATCCGTGATCGACATCGTGCAAGCCATCGAGCTCGCCGAGTCCGGCGTACCGTCCTTGGTCATGCGTGACCTTGCCGAGTTTAGCTCGCTTGCGTTCCTCGCTGGATTCCATCTCCAACCTATACCATCATCCGGACCCGAAACGCCCGTCGCGCCTGCGCCGACATCTACGCGCAAGCACGTCACATACATTGGGTTGACGAAAAAGGCAATGCCTGCGCTCGTCGAGCTGTACATGCGGTTCAAGGATCAGGCCGAGATATATGAAGACGGGACGCTCGAGGCCGTTCTCTCGGTAAGCGCGCGAGCACCTCTTCCGTCCGGACTCTCATTCACGTCGTCGTTCGTCACGCCAGGCGTATGGTATTCCTATCAAGCTCAAGTACGACTGTCCGGCGCCGTCCAAGTTGGGCAACGATGCGCCGCTGTGGAAGACGGCAACCACATGTTTTTTGCGTGTCGTGACCGAGTGCGTGAAAGCCATGCTGAGTCTCGGGGAAAGTGCGTCTTTTAAGTTGTTGGCGCATCGTCGTACTTATTTCGCACACTAGCGATACCGGACGCACGCGTTGAAGCGATCTGGAGGCAGATTATCGAAGGCTTCCGAGGAGGTATTCTCGCAGATTGGTACGTGGGTCGGGGAGGTTAGCTTTTTTTTGTGGCTGAACGCTGCTGCAGCTCGTTGGCGGAAACTTTTGGCCTGGAGGAACAAGAGGTGGAGGAAAACTTTGATCTTGCGCTGATTAGCTCGCTCGAAATCGATCTCGTCCCTCACTTGGGAGGCCCACGCGTTCCAGACCACCTGGTCGGGCAATTGGCCAAGATCCTGCATCAAGGCAGTCAACTATACAAGTTTCCCCTTCAAACCTCGGGTTCCAACTCACCCAGGCTTGGGGACTGGAGCAACTTGGACTCGTCGCGTGACTCGCGGGAAGATTTTGAAAAACTGGATTTGGAGAGCATAGGGAGTACGGCCACGGAAGAAGTCGTTCCGAGAGAGCGATTTTCGTACTGGTGTTTCGATCTACTATTCTTGATTTGTTCCGACGTGACGAGCGGTGCGTGTCGGTTTTCGTTTTGATCGTTACTGTTGATGACATTCTTGGACTGCAGACCAAGAGACGTCGCGGCGGAGGGTAGCCGCGTTGTGTTTGCCGTCGTTGCTAGATCGGTGCAAGACGGCTGTGGTAGGGTATATCGCGGACGAGGCGCTTCGGGGCAGTTTACCTTTCCCAAGGTAAGCGTGAGCATTCAGAGAGATCATCGATACTCAGATCTGTCCAGGGTACGCGAGGACGAGTTGCTTTACGTACTACGCAAACTGTTAGACCTACGGTTATGGACAGGGACGCTCTGGGCTGCGTTGTCTGACGCGCCTTCGGCGAACAGCACCTCGCCTCCTCGTGCGTATAGCTTTCATTACTCGTCGGTCTTTTGACGCTGACGCACGTGACGACTAGCGATCGATCCGAGTCTACCCCCGTCTACGCTCATTACGGACGTCGCGCGACGGTCGTCGGTCGCGCACTTGTTCTATTTCTATCCGGTGTTGTGCGAGATCGCGTCGATACCGCGAAAGACGCCTGCCGCATGGATCTCGGTGGGCAGTCACGATCAGGGAAAGAGCGCGAGTCCACGAGGTCGTGTCGGTGTACCGGAGAACGAGGGGAAGGCCGTGGAGGTAGATGCGAGGGCGCTGGCAAAGGCGTGTCTGAAGGTACTTGGAAAGGAGATGGGTGCGGTGTAGACGTGCACACATGATCTGGTTATGTCGTGGACTTACAGTACTGAGTTACAGTAATAGCGTCTTTCGAAGCGTCCAACGTTGTATCGGCTGGAAACGTACGAAGTCCGGATGGCAACTCAACTTCGGGGTTTTGCGTGACCTTGCAGTGCAACGATCAGGATTTAAACTGGATGTGGTGGCGAGGTTCACGATGTTGCAGGCTTGCCGCTTGATGCATGAGCGCTCAGCTTCGGAGAAGGCCGCCACCATGACTCGGAGGCAAGTCGGTAGTGGTCAAGGTAGCACCCACGCATCTTTCCCAGGGTCTTTGAAAGATACCACAATTCTGACCAGCCTTTACCCACCTATCACTAGCGCAACGCGTAACACCATATCCAGAGGCTCCGAACCCTACTCTACGTTTCGTTGCCCGCTATTTGCTATATGTGGTTCAAATCATTCATACCGAGCTAAAAACTGCAGAAGCCACTAAAGGGTGATCTACGAGAATTCCTAAATCATGCTCAGACTGATCGAGACGTACCAGAACCAGGACAGTATACTCTCATCGAGAATATGGTACCACAAGGTAGAGCGCCAGGGGTAGGTCTAGAGAGGCCGAATGGTGAGCTTGGTCAATCGCCATGACAGCTAGCTCTGACGTAGCGAAAAGATGCCATGTTGTGCCAGATTGATGGCCCCAGAGGGCAGATATCATCCCTGATCCTTCTTGCTGGCGGAGAGCACATATTGTGTGTCTGTGATGGTGGGAAAACGATCCAGATCTTGAGTGTCCGTGGAACGAAGCAGTTACTGGTGCTTGACGTGGACGCTGTAGTGAATGCCGTCGCTTCTTCCAAAGATGGAGACCTGATCGTCACAGGAGACGTTGACGGAAGAGTGGTGGTTTGGGAGACGCGTCTTCAAAAGAAGAAATACGAAGCAGCAGTGCAGCATGGCAAGATAGCTGCATTGGACGTATCTGAGTCGCACATCGCAAGCGGATCAAACGACGGGACGGTCACAGTCTGGGAAATTGGAGAATCTTTTTCACCGGGTAGGCCGTTGATGGATATTGCGAATCGTGCGCGCAGTTGGCAGGCCCCGGTCTCATCGATCAAGTTCTCGCCCTCTGGCAGGCACATCGCATCAGCCTACACCGACTGGGGTTGTACTGTCAAGATTTGGCGCACGCGGACCAGGGACCTGATAAATTCTATTCCAATGCCCAATAGCTCACCCACCTACTCGCTTGCTTGGTCCAGTGATGGTCGACGACTGTTTGCCGGTTGTTATGGTGGCTCAATCAGGTGTTTCGATACAGTCACTGGGGAACCTTTTCGGAAGGTCGTAGAACCTCGTCCTGGCGACGATCTCATAACCTCTCTTCACACCTCCACCAGCAACCAATTCCTTGTCTCTTTCTCAGCCCCTGCGCAAACAGTTGATATCTGGGAAATCCGTGAAACCCCTGCGTGCAAACCGCTTTACTCGCTCAGTCAATGTGTCTCGGCTTCTCTTTCTCTAGATGACCTCTACCTGGCGACCAGCAGTGGAGACGCCAAGATATCTGTGCGAAGTCTGTCCGGAGTCGTCGAAGCATCCTACTTCTTTCACGTAAGCAGACACGACCCTAACGGGTCCGCCACCTCAATTCTTTCCATAGCGCCTCGCCCCTTTGATGAGTCACTCAGAGCCCGTACGCCCGATCCTTCCACTCTTATTTATCGACACTTATTGCACTTTGGGCAGTTCACATATATCAGCCCCCCAGCGTATCGAGCCTGGAAATCTGGGGAACTGGAGCAGGTAGAGCTCATCCTATCGAAGGAAATTGAAGACGAACGATATCAAGATTTCATTCACTACTCGCTCGCGAACCGCGCGCTTGTTCGAACACGACGAAAGAACTTCCATGGAGCTTTAGGTGATGTTATGGAGATAATGGTGCGTCGATATCCAATCTCTCTGCTAAGACGGGATCACTGATTCCAACATGTGGATAGACGAATGGTACTCGTATCCCGCCGATAGCTCACGTTGCAAAGGCAATGGCGCTTCCTGGCAGGGGGAAACAAAGAGGGGCGAAAGACGCCTTCGAGTCTTTCCGCGGTGGCGACCCAAAATATTTTGTCGAATGTGTCGAGGTAAGGCAGATGGTCTAAGCAGCGATCTGTTATTAACTTGTCTTCAGTCTGTTATCTTGTTCGAGGTGGAGATTCGTGATCAACCAGATCACGAGCAAGAGCTTCCTACAGTGGTAGACCACCCTTGTGCGTGGGTGAAAGTATGTGTCTGTGCGAAAACTCTGGCCTCAGGCTCATGCGCTTTAGCAGATGTGCAAGTTATTCCTTCTTGCAAAGTATTGCATCCGAAGAAAGGAATACAGCAGGGGTCTACAATATTTAATCGATGTACCTGATTTTCACTCGCCCGATATCCAGGAAGCGGAGATGATACAGTTAGTAAGACAATCGCGCCTGTATTTCATGTTTGGTACAATCACTTATACATCTTTGAAAGGTGTTTGGTTGGAATATCAACGATCTAGAATGCATGGTACACCAACTAAGGTGTCAGGCACTTTTTGTGTTGAGACATGTGTCGGAAGCAGAGGGATTTCTCCAAGTATACAAGATGCGCCTCGACGAGGAGAGTGACGCAAGGAAGGCAGATCTTGGTTGGTTCAGTGGTCAGTGGTTGTACCTTAGAACGGGCCAACGTTTGTTCTGATGGTTCCAATAGAGAGGTTAGGTGATGAAGCCATGCGTCGCGAGAATTTTGACGACGCCATTGCTTGGTACTCTGTGTCATCGGGTCTCTATCCAGGGTCACGGGCTATCGATTTCGGATCGGGTGAGTTTGAGTACCATTCGTTCGTATGCTGTTCTCAGGTGGCGGCTTCAGAGTTCGCAAAAGAATGTCTTTCTGCAGTAGAAGTTGTGGATCAAACGACAGACGGGATGACTACGGACAGTTTGATATTAACGACCCACTATGAGTGGGTATCTGTCCGCCTTCTTGTCAAGCGGAGCAAGGCAACGGGATCCAAAGGGCTTTGGGAAAGTGCTTTGGAAGATGCTAGTCTGGTAAAACCTTCACTCATCCTTTTCAGACAATCCTAGACTGAGGACCTTCGCAGGCAATTGAGATAGAAGAGTCGTGTCCATGGGGATATGAGAGAAAACATGCGGCGTTGTACGCCCTCGCTCGTTACAAAGAGGCGGCTAAGGCACTTAGCGAGATGCTTACAAGGATGGAGATGTCCGCCGATCCAAGGGTCCGTGGTGAGTCCCGTCCGCACACATATCGAACATCTAGTTTTGATCGTTCTGTAGAGTTGGGCATGAAGTACGTCAGGCCTGCCAGGACAACCGAAGAAATTGATGCGCAAATTGACGCCATCCGCGAAAGATCACCATTTGTTCTCATCCATGTCGAAACAGGAAAACTCTGCGATGCCGGCCAACGTAAACGAGCATTCAAAAGTGACGATACCTTTTACGACCTCGTCTCATCCACGTCCACGGAGCTGGACACCAAACGCATTGAAACGACTGTAGCAAAGTATTTCCGCTACGTCATGTTTTCGCACACTTGGGAGGGGAAAGAACCTACGTATGAAAAAATCTGCAAAGAATCGGTCTATAACGGGGATCAAGACCGGTTGATGCTCAAGCTTCGTCATTTCTGCGAAACAGTTCGGGATGAGCCCGAAGGATACCTATGGGCATGGAGCGACTCATGCTGTATCGAGGAGGCACTTCGCAAGAAGTCAATATGGTCTATGTACAACTGGTACAGGTGGTCTTCC